>VZTO01013935.1:54027-105068 GCA_013400615.1 Syrrhaptes paradoxus
CCAAAAAAACCACATTTTCATCTTTTCTTTTTTTTTTGGCAACTACCACTTTTAGCCTGAATATTTAATATGACGCAAGATGCCTTTCCATACTATTAACAGTAATGGCTCCAGCACTGTTTACAGACTCCCCCACCCCTGAAAACCTTCCTCTTCCTATCTCCCATGTTCCCGGATACTTTTCAAATACCTTTTATCTAGCGCATTTATATAACACAGCTGTTGTACACAAACCCGGCAGCCCAGCAGAGCACTGGTGGGAAATCTGGAGAAAACTACACTGTGGTTGAGGCTTTTTTTTCCTCTGTATCCTCTCCTGCCAACATGTAAAGGTAGCCCCAAATCAGTGTAGGTGTGTAGACATACAGCACTGTAAATAATTGATTTATGCTGCAACAAAAGATCAGACTATCACCAAAAGGCCAGTCCTAAACAGCAAGCTAAAAGATACTGAGGTGAGGAAGGCTCTCCCCAACTCTACAACTGAGGCTCTTGAGCTCTGAATAAAGTATTTGAACATCTGCTAAGATAAAGAGCAAGCCTCCCTAATCTGATCAGGGAATGGGTTTTAGTCACCTCTTCACAAACTGTTTGCTTTTGCAAAGTAGAGCTAACTCAACAGGAAAAGTTACCTGCAACTTGCCCTAAAGCAAGAGAGCAAGGGGGCACTCCACTGGGAAACAACTGTCCAAATCCTCTCCCCTGCTTCCCCATTCCCCTCAGTAGAAAACAACTGAACCTTGCATTTCCATAGGTTGGGTGCATGGTATAATAAGAGGTTAGGGAGACCGGACACCACAATGTCCCCCTTCCTTGCCAAATTGTGTCAGAGATTGGACCTCTTTCCCTCTCTGTCTGCCACCGCCCCCCCACCCCCATCAAAACTGCTTATTGAATTCAAACACCATTTTGCAGCTGCCCAAATTGCACTTTTTGGCACATTAGACACATAAAAGAGAAGATGAAGGGGAATTTTCAGAAGTGGTTATGTGACTTAGCAGCCTTGGCTATCTGTAGGGCTTTGAAATGTTTCAGATTGAATTTGGGTTTCTAAAGCCTCAGCTCACAGATAAATTGCATTACTTCAACTACAGTTAGATAAAAGCCACGTAACGTTGCTTCACTGTATAGCACCTACTCTATGTGCCTGCGTGGATGCATGCATACGCATATCAGTTGCAGTCACACGAACACACTTTATCCCTATTTTTGTGTATGTGCACTTACACACACATATGTATACACCAAAATAAATATATGAAATATGTGCCCTTGTACTGACTTGACATTTTACTTTTGGAGAAGCTGTTTTGGCTACCAAAGAAGCTAAAACCCCACAACCACCCACACCCCTATACAACAAGGAGATATGCAGAAGTGCTCCTTCTCTGCTGTCAGTTCAGTCACTTCCACCTATTGCTGCTCATCACCACCTCAGTCCTGCTGGGAGAATATTTAGCTTGATCTTCCCCTCGCCCACTGAAGGCCAAACAAATGAGATTAACTGGACCCCCCTAAAAAGAACAGTGTCCCCCAGACAGTGGATATGGATCTTGCACAGTCTGCCAAGCCTGGGAGAACTCAGCAGTCAGCCTTCCAGCCAGAGGGAACAGAGCAGCACTAACGTCTCAGTCTTGCAAAGATAATATCTGTGCATAGTTAACTGTCAAAAAGGGGAGAAGCGTATGTGCAAGTCACGCCTTCACCACCTGAAAAACATTGTCCACAAGTACACCGTCACATCAAGCTTCCTGGCGACCAACAGCGTGACTGACAGATCTTCTCCATGATGGGCTATCTAAAGGTCTCCTATCCTAACAACCACCAGGTTTTGTTACGAAGAACATTTCCAAAAGCATGGCCTTGTTTAGCAATATAATACAGATCCAAGGACCAGCTTGAAACAGCAACATTCACAGCGAAGACCTGCTTCTCTTCTTGCTATTGCATAATGGTACATGTGCATGCTAATCACCAGGGAACACAAGAGGCTGGGGAGTGTGGTTTGCTGGTCCAAAACTCTTGGGAATCACTTTGTCCTTTAATTCTGCCTTTGTATTTACTTCATCACTATTGATAAAGAGAAGCAAAAAATCAGGTGCTCATATTTCCCAGTTGATAAAATGAGAACAAGGAGATGTTTAATTAGAAGCAACTAGTTTTCAGAGGATGAAAGGAAAGCAATTAAAAACACACCAGCCTAGATGTACTTGTTCAAACTCCTTGCTACAGACACAACAGAAATCAAAAGCTTAGGAAAATTATAAAATGTTTTAAAAACAGTTTGATCTAATTAGACTAAATCTGCCTCATTACATAAGGATTTCTTTTTAAACAGAATGGAAAAGACCTGTCAAAACACAAGACAAAGCTCCAGTAATGCAGATTGCAACCACACATCTCTACAGGCAGGATTTTGCTGTAGTTTTTTTCTTTGTAACTGCTCACTTCTGGACTCACATATTCTCCACCAGAAAATGACTAATATATTAAACACTCCAAAACCAGAATAGATGGACTACAAGTTTGATATGACACTGCAAGTGTCTGCATAGCCTAGTTTTTCAAGAGGTAAATGATACTAATCACAGAGAGAGAGAGAGAACAAAAGATCTCTCTTTACTTCCTCTACTGCAAGACTCAGTGTGCACTCTCTCATCCAATAGTAAATTTTCTTTTATGTGTTGTCATAAGATAACCAAATTACCAGTATTAATAAATAACATTAGTATCAAAGATACCTTACTACTTTTTATATTACACAAAAACTCAAAAAGCTAGTTAAAAAAGATACCGAGAAAACTGTAAATTAATAAAATCCCAAATCCAGTTCAGAAACTTCTGTAAACCAAATGAATTATTCCAGTGACACAGAACATACGTTTTTAAAGGCACCGTCAAGCAGTTTCTGGAATTTAATAGGAGTTTTTAAGGAGCATTAAGACCATGATCCTATAAGCAACTATAACAAGAGAGCTGCAGATAAGTCAAATCTCACTGATTTCAAAAGGAAAGAGTCTCAGTACAGAGACAGCTGAAGGGCTGAGCTCCACGACAGCTAAAACAGGATATGAGGAAACCTGTAAAAAAGGGCGGAGGGGGAAGAACTGCTTGACCCTGAGAGGTTTTGCTCTTTTGATTATCGCATACACATAAGAGAACGAAAAGGTGGCAGTACAAGGAAGAAAGATCAGGTGAAACTAAATATAATTGCTCTGGCTAGGTGCCAAACTTCACAAATTACCACTTGCCAGTCTGTACCCAATACTGATATAAAACTGTCAACCGTTCTCTAAAAATTACGTTGCCCACAGATTAGTAATGCAGTCATTATTTTTAAATCACCTGCAGGTGAAAGTTAAGTTTGCCAAAGAAAAATCTGCTGGCCAAAGATGTAGACTTATTTTTTTTAACTGGAATATAAATACACACAAAATATATACATTAAAGAGGGAAACTGCAAAAAAGGCCAGTGGAGATCATGTTCAAGTCAAAAGCTTCTTATTCCAGGTGACCTTTTCCAGCCAACCTTCAGTAATTCTAGATCAGGGAGCTGAACTCTCACAGGACTTTTTCAGCATTCTACAGAAGATGCTACAGGACCAAGCTCAGTAAAATCCTCGTTACAACTTCCACAACGCAGATTTTTAGCATTCTGTGGCTCTCCTTTTGCAATTAATTTATTTTTAAACTTTTCCAACCAAACTGTCAAGCACAAGGAACAAAACACTTAAATAATTTTAAAACTACTCTCTGTTGTAGCCCCAGAAATACTGTGTGATTTGCATTTGTACATTTATTTGAGCAGTTTCAGAAACCTGAATTTGATTTAATTGATGCGCACCAACTAGAAAGGGGCATAAACTAATCCACACAGAACTTGCTGTAGCCTCCCCTTTCCCAAACACAGATACGGACTTCAAGCCTCAGTGTGCTACTTCACTCCTGTCGACGATGTATATATTCAAGGTTGCATTCAGCAACTCTGACAGGTTGAGAAACGTAAAGGGTCTTACCTTCTCTAAAGAATCTATGTGAATATAGAGCAGATTAGGCAATATTTCTGTTGTTTGCTTCTCATTTGCTGTCAGCTGTCACCAATATGAATAGTCAAAAGCCTCTGGAGCAGGCTGGTATTAGTCAGCTAGACTTGAATTTCCAGTTCTTTTACATTGCTGTCTATTTTCCTTCATTACCTTAGCCTGTCCTACCCTGGTATCAGATTACACGGAGCCAACATTTATAGCACCTTGCAAAACAGCAGAACAGATTGCATACCTAAGTTAGCCTATACCTGTTGGCCACAATGTTTAACCCTTGCTACCAAGAGGAAAAAGTTTCACTCTAGAATGTATCACCTAAAAAATGTTTGCAGCGGAGTTGTTTTTCATTCTTACCCGACAGCTACAGGATGGTGTGACATTTCGTTTTATGAACTGGAGGACACAGGCAGGCTATGCCAAGAACAGAGGCTCAGAGATGCCCACCAGAACAAACCTGGAGACCCAGCAACAGAGAGACTTCTAGCTCCAACAAGAACCATGGCCTGGAAGCACTTGCGGCTTATTTTAGGAGGTCTCAGAAACCCCAAACGGCTGGTTCTGGGTTCAAGATAATCTAATTACACTAATTCCTTGCCTCCCTTTGGACCCGGCTGCTACAGCAGGAGGCAGGCAGGCGTGTTTTCAGCATGGGACCGGCACAGCATGAGCCAATGTCATTTCCAGCCCGCAGTTCTCCCAGCGCGGCCAGCTTCCCCCTGCCCAGCCAGGATGCAGTGCTGCCCCGGGCTTGGCTCTTCCACCTTCCCCACTGGCTTTTAGTTCACCTCCGTTTACTGGAGGGTGTGCTGCTAATCCTATTTCCACAGTCTAGGGTCTGCAGTCTAGACAGCAGCTAATTAAACTGTACAATGCTGGAAAAAATATCAGCAATTTATCTCTTCATGCAAGATGCATGGTGACGCTTTAGAGGACTACACAAGGTATTCCACGTTTTCTTGTATGACAGGTAGCTTAGCTTTCCTACACACACATCATACACCTTGGAATTAAATACAGTTTTAACAAATAAATACATGTATTCTTACAACTCACCCAGGCTTGTTCATGCAGCTTCCTTCTTGGAACAAGTGGTCCATTTTGCTAAAGTTGAGAATATAAGGTAATATACCTTTACACTTGTACGAGTGCGCTAACTCAGAGATCACGGATGAAACACACAAGAAGAGTTTTATTTGCATGCCGCTTTAACCTAAATCTTTACTTAAGTACCTTTTTAACCCTCCAGAAAAGAATCACAGATGCAATCAAAGTAAAGAAAAATATAAATGGCCATAAGGGCTTGTGTCAAGAAACAGTACAGCCTGTATCACGAAGCACTGCAACTAACACATACAAGCTGGTTTCTTAACAATGTTAAAACAAGCATTTTGGTCTTTGAGAAATTCTAGCTCCAGATTTAGAAGAGCACTTCCGTTTATATATAAGTTAACATTGTGGTTAAAAATTATGTGCAGGTAAAATATAGATACAAATATCAAATTTTCAATCCTTCTTATTTATAAAGCCTATCACTTAAGACACATTTTTGCAAACTGTGCCTGAAGCTTCTTAATCTATTTGTCATAAAGATCCTCATTTAACTTTACCCACAAATATAAGAAATTAAGTACTCCGTCATGCATTTCAATGGTCATACCACAGGAATTCATCAGTGAGGTTTTTCGCACCAGGCAAGAGGTGACCTGTTTTCTCCAGTGTGTAATCAGACACAGCACAGCGCCCATGCACTGCCCTAACATACACCTTTCCTTATACATCCCCAAAGGCCCATTTTGTCACCCGTTCAGCCACGACCACTGAGATTACTTCTTCTTATAAGCTCTTTCTGAAACAGTTTAATGAGTGAACTAAGACAAGTAGTACTGTGAATTTTGTGTATTTAAGGGCTTGGACAGTCCAATACTATTACTAACACAGGCCAGGAGTTATTTATGAGGTTGCGACAGGAGAGACACATCTCCGTCAACGAATCTCTCAGAAAAATTACGACAAATCTCCTACTTTATCAAAATCACAAAGCTGATGTTTGCACTAAGCTTTCATAGAGTTTCCAAAAAACACAAAAAGAAACAAGTTTGCTGATGATACGAAACTGGGAGGAGTCGCTGACACACCAGAAGGCTGTGCTTCCATCCAGCGAGACCTAGACAGGCTGGAGATTCGGGCGGGGAAAAATTTCATGCAATTTAACAAGAGCAAGTGTAGAGTCTTGCATCTGGGCAAGAACAACACCAGGTTCCAGTATAAGCTGGGTACTGACCTGTTGGAGAGTAGTGTAGGGGAGAGGGACCTGGGTGTCCTGGTGGACAGCAGGATGACCATGAGCCAGCACTGTGCCCTCGTGGCCAAGAAGGCCAATGGCATCCTGGGGTGTATCAGAAGGGGGGTGGTCAGTAGGTCAAGAGAGGTTCTCCTCCCCCTCTACTCTGCCCTGGTGAGACCGCATCTGGAATATTGTGTCCAGTTCTGGGCCCCTCAGTTCAAGAAGGACAGGGAACTGCTGGAGAGAGTCCAGCGCAGAGCCACAAAGATGATGAAGGGAATGGAGCATCTCCCTTATGAGGAAAGGCTGAGGGAGCTGGGTCTCTTTAGCTTGGAAAAGAGGAGACTGAGGGGTGACCTAATTAATGTTTATAAATATGTGAAGGGTGAGTGTCAGGAGGATGGAGCCAGGCTCTTCTCTGTGACATCCAGTGATAGGACAAGGGGCAATGGGTTCAAGCTGGAACATAGGAGGTTCCACTTGAATATGAGAAAAAACTTCTTTACAGTGAGGGTGACAGAGCACTGGAACAGGCTGCCCAGAGAGGCTGTGGAGTCTCCTTCTCTGGAGACATTCAAAGCCCGCCTGGATGCGTTCCTGTGTGATCTGATCTAGGTGTTCCTGCTCCAGCAGGGGGATTGGACTAGATGATCTTTTGAGGTCCCTTCCAATCCCTAACATTCTGTGATTCTATGATTCTGTGAAACAAAAAAGCCCAACCCAAGAATGAATGACAGCACCTCTTAACATTACACAAGCAGAAATACTTGATTCAAAAAAGCCTGTAGAAACAGGAATGAAAGGTAATATAAGAAGAGGTGCAAAGTACCGAACCGTACCTACAGCCTGGCAGATTGATAAGGAGCAGCTGCTGACAGAGAAGTCAAGAGATGTCAGTCAGGATTCATGAATGCCCTCCCACCAACCTCCAGGTCTGGGTTTTTTTCCCTGTTTGTCTTTACTAATATAACTGTCTGGCTTTTCTAGCATGAGTGCATTCAACTTTATTTTTGGCTTAATCAGGTTCTTTACTGAAGCTCAGACAGCATTCACAGAATAAGAATTTGTGTAGGTCATGACAGAGTTGTTCTGTTAAACCGGACACCAAAACAAACTCCACACCTTCATAGTAGTCTCACAAATCAAGGCATGGGATCCGTTAGTCCCTTCTAAGTTGAACTCTTCCACTGATTTCCAGTTTATTGTATTTTACAGATCACTGCAGCTGTAGCTCATGTATTGTCTACAGGCCTAACAAAAGATAATATTTAAATTTATTGAAAATTATAGCTTTTAAACTCACAGGCAGAAAGGCTAAGGCTTATTTGGGGTAGAATGCTGTAACTGTGTGTTTTCCCTCAGCACAAGTCACAGCTCTGAGCTGGTACGTGCTTTCTGCAAGGGATAACTTGTACCGGTGTTCCTGGTCACAGCTCACCCTGGAGAAAGGCAAGAAGCAACAAAATACTCCAGACGTCCTCAAATAAACACGATTAGTAAGCTCTCCTGCAGCATGCAGGAAAGGGAGCAAAGTCACCTGCCAACCAGTTTGCTCTGAACTCAAGGAATACTCTTGAAATATTAGTTTAAAACTGAACTTGAGATTGGAAACAACTTTAAGAAAGCACCAACACACACACAGAGACATAGAGGGAGGGATGTGGCCTGGGTTAGAAAAGACGAGTATTACATAGCCAGAGGGACTTCAAAAAAACAAAACAAAAAAACCAAAAAAAACAACCCTGAAAGCTAGGCTCTCGCTGTAACTTGTTTGGTACACAAACCACCTTGTTACTAGACAGCCAACTACTTATGGGTGTGGAGCACCCAGCACAAAGAGCTCTATGTGCAGGTTATCCCAATAATCTCATCTAATGTAGATGCACTGAATGTACTTCCATTGTACCTGAAAAAAAGGAACAGAACTGTCTTGTCTCTAAACCTTCCTGAGATGACTTCTTCATCCCTGCAGAGAGACCGTAAGTTTGGGTTTTTTTATCCCCAGTCTCTGTCACCATCTTTCCTTCTTTCTCCTATTAACACCTTCAGCATTAACTCACTCGATATACTTTAAGGATATTGTTTTGAGAGGCAAATGCTTCTATGTTTCTCTTATCTTCCTCTTGTATATGTTTGTCTCATTTCAGACAGCTTTTCAAAAGGTAATTATCTAAGCCCAGCTTCCAGGTGTTTGCCAAGTCAGACATTCACTGAATGGTTGTGCTGTTCTCACAGAATCACAGAATGGAAGGGACTTTTCAAGATCATGTAGTTCCAACCCCCCTGCCATGGGCAGGGACACCTTCCACTAGCCCAGGTTGCTCAAAGCCTCATCCAGCCTGGCCTTGAACACCTCCAGGGATGAGGCATCCACAACGTCCCTGGGCAACTTGTGCCAGTGTCTCACCACCCTCACAGTAAAGAACTTCTTCCTTATGTCCAATCTAAACCTACCTTCTTTCAGTTTGAAACCAGTGCCCCTTGGCCAGTCACTATAGACCCTGGTAAAAAGTCTGTGAGTTTTCTAAGACAACCATGCCATTCACCTACTTGTTCAGTATTACCCTTCCCCAAAAGCTCCTGCTGGGTTAAATCAATGAGATCCTAAATTGGAGAAGGTGCATTAACAGTATGAAGAGTACAGGCATTTCTGCTGTACTGAACATCTATCCAGGACGTAATATGTGACACATCTGATCCACTTAAATATCTGCAGAAAAAAAACTGAGGTAAAGAACCAAGCAGGGAATACTGCATCTGAAATCATTCAGAAAAAACCTCTGCAATGTGAGAAGCTAGTTATAGCAGAGAATAACATTCGCTCAAGCCATAATTAAGTCAGGTAATACTTTTAAAGCTGACAATTTTAATGCACTCTAAAATGCAATGTATTCACTCAGATCATTCTGAAAATGTGTGTGCTTCATGATGCTTAGCAATAATAAACACATTAACTTGCAGCTATGTAGGGTAAGACAGAAACTAATATTCCCATGCCATTTGTACATTTTTCTTACAGATCAGCGTATCTTAAATTTTATGTTCTAAAGTATTTGCATGGGGTGGGATTAAGAAGGGAGACTATTTATCTGGGGAATTTCAAACCAGTGAACTTGGCTATTACGAGAATATAAATTATCTCCTGACTTGTTGCTAAACTAACAATTCCCACCATAGGGTTTCAAGCAGTGATGAAACATGAGTTAAAGACCAACAAGATTAATTAAAAAAAAAAAGCAAAAAGATTTCTCTTCAGAGTGATGTGGAAAAGGAACAGGGTCTGCAAAGGTCCCTCCAGGGAAGGCAGCGTCTGGACAGGCCAGTATTTCTCATTTCGTCATGTCTGGGGAAATGTTCACACTGAAGCCCAAGTCACTCTCACATGGGCACACACCTGCTCCTGGGAGACACAGGAAATCACTGCTAATGAAGTAGACACAGAATTTATGAGTGTTACATGAAAAGACCTATAAAATCAGGGTATTCTGGAAAGTTTCAGAGCCTCCACAAAGCAGGTGTAGAGAAATTCAAGCCCCACCTCTTCCTCATTTCATCCTTCAAGTTCCTGTGTCTTTTGCAGAACTAAATCAGGTATCAGAGACAGCTAGTGCACATGTCCCTGTGCCATCCAGCTGAAGTCCCTATCATAGAGCTCCACAAGCCAGCCTGACTCCCCAGCTGTGGGGGGAAACAAGGCAACAGGGCTGGGGGGAATCAAATTCCCTGGGGAAAACACAAAATTGCCTGGTCATCTTGGGCCACATTGTGTGCCCAAAGCAGTCTCATCCTGCAACAGAAAACAGTGCAACCTCACTGCAGCCACACTCTCACGAACTTGAAGAGCTCTTTCTACCTCCCCTTGACTCTGCAGAATGAATAATACACATATTACGGCACCCAGGCTCATAAAGGTTTTGATATGCAGCTTGTTGGCTCAGGAGATGACCACTCTTGCTATGCAGGCTTAAAAGGCACCCCCATATCCCACATCCTTATTCATGCAGGCCAACATGCCCACCTAAGCATGTGCCCACACACACACACATGCCCTTGCCATCTCTCTCAGATGCTGTATGAAAGGGACTGTTGCCCAAATCCACCCATGCCTCCCAAAAGAGAAAGCCTGACAGTACCATACACAGGAGAAAGGTCGGGCAGACATGCACCCACACAGCTTCTACTGTCAGGAAACTATTTCCTCCTATGACAGCTTTTCCTTCTTTGACTAACAAAAGAACCTCAAACACCTCTGTAAGAAAGGACTTCGGTTGCTCTAAGTTTTCCTTATAATCAATGGGCAGAAAGGTGGGCTGTATCTCCTGGAGATGAAAGGCCCTTCCTTGAGTCACTTGTTTGACTTGCTTAAATTATCAGTTGACCCAGGCCTCAATTCACAGAATCACAGAATGGTTTGGATTGAAAGGGATCTTCAAAGATCATCCAGTCCACACACCCCCCTCACCACAGGCAGGGACATCTTGCACTAGATAAGGTTGCTCAAAGCCCTGTCCAGCTTGACCTTGAACAGTCAGGGATGGGGCACTCACAACTTCTCTGGGCAACCTGTGCCAGTGTCTCACCACCCTCATCATAAAAAACATCTTCCTTATGTCCAATCTAAATCAACCCTCTTTCAGTTTAAAACCATAGACCCTTTTCCTGTCACTACAGGTCTTGGTAAAATGTCTTCATCTTTCTTATAAGCCCCATCTATCTATTGAAAGGCTGCAGTAAGGGCTCCCCAGAGCCTTCTGTTCTCCAGGCTGAACAACCCCAACTCTCTTAATCTCTCTTCACAGGAGAGGTGTTCCAGCCCTCTGACCATTTTCATTTATGTCTCTGGGAAAACAAGCGTACAGTGTGGCTGAAGCAAGCACTCCAGCCTTTCTCATAGCACAATGGCCTCACAACACAAGAAGCTCCTCAGCAGACATCAGCTCTCTTATGAAAACTTGCAAATTACCACAGAAAGAATCATTCTATCTTCCACTTCTAACCTGCCCTTTCCTCTCCCAGCATGACATGCAACCTGTACAGAGCCAGTAAAAAAAAAAAAAACCAAAAAACCAAAAAACCTCCAAAAACCAGAAAACAACGGAAATATGATGTTAAAGTGGAAGATTAACTAGTACCATAAAAAAGGTAATAAAGGGAGAGGTTATTTTAGTTTCTAATCCATCCCTTCATTTATCCTACAGACTTTCTTTTCCTTCTTTTCTGTTGCCTAACATTTCATCTACTTCTGTGAAGTCTCAATAGTTTGCTATGATCACAGATACAACAGATTAATATCAGAATTGTGAATGGGAAAAAAAACCCAATATGTCTTTTTCGAGATGCTATAGACTTCAACCAGAGTTTTGTGGAGGTTTTACTATGCATTCCCCCCAGAGGGTTATGCCCCATTTGTACCTTTCCTCTCTCAAGCAAGACAGTACTAAGAAAACTGATGCTCAAAACTGAAAAGAAAAAAGGTCAGCAGAAGCATCCTGTCACTGTGAAAGGCTTCCAGTGCAGCTATGTTAGAAATGTGAGAGCTGGTGCCTTTCACAGTGGCAAAATGAAGAGTTTTGCCCTTGTAGTGCCAGCTCCTGGCCCTGCAGAAACGCGAGGGGACCAGGAACTGCTCCTTCAAGGTCGAGGCACCACCGAACACTGAGCGGTGCCTGCCTCTGTGCAAGCAGCTATTCTGCTGAGCGCAGAACCATCTCCTCCCCACCTTTGTTCAGGGTGTGATGCATAGTGATGCACTTCATAACCCAAGAGAAGACAGGAGAAAAACAACAACAAAATCCACCCCCCCCAACCCCTTACCCATCCTATCTCACTGCCCCTACAACCTTGCTATTCTTCCCCACCCGCAGGATGTGCCCCTCAGGCTGAGAGCCTCTATTTTAAAGTGTAGTACAGAAAAATTTTATCACACAGCAAAGGCATCTCTCCTCAGTGCTGGCTAGTCAACAGATAAACAGTTTAAGGGGAAAAAAAAAAAACATTATGCTGGGAGTTATGCTGTCACATGAGGAAGAAAATAGCATCAAATCAGGCAAAAAAGGCTGAAATGAATCCACACAGTTTCAGTTCTAACATAATTTTGATGTGCAGAATAATCAGTTCTCTAAAATCTCATGCTGGGGAAGGTATTATTAGAGCTCTAGCTTTAATAAATTAACTACATTGTAATAACATGCATATCTTCAGAAATCATGAGATCTATTAAAAACCATTACATCTTTTAGAATAGAAGGCTTTATGTGCACTCATTACAAAAGCTGTTTAACCAAAAACCAGAGTTGCCTCAGAAACACATAGATCCACATGTGTATTAAAATGAAAAAAAATTAACAATAATTAAAAATAATCCACTCCAAAGATCACAAGATCTTACTATAAAAACTCACTGGGTCAAGTAACCTAGGAATTATCTGCCCAGAAAGATATTAATGGAATTGCATGACTACACAGACCCAATCTGTCCGTTTCTCATATGCATTTAAAAACTCTTACACTCATAGCAGCAGAAAAAGAAACACTGGACCTCAGCTCTCACTGCATTAGGATAACTCCCATGGTTACTCTTCTACGGTTCATGCTTCGAGAGTTCAAGTAGTGCTTTCTGTTGAACTAATTAAATTCTGATGTCTGCTCACAGGTATCTAAATAAGGGTCCCGGCTGGATAACAAAGTCAGAGGCATACAGGCACAAGTATGCTCTTGAGAAGACAGTTTGTTACACAATGGCTGCCTGGGGCAGGCAGCAGTCATCATCTCTGGGTGCATCTGCTCCCCTGCTCGTGGTTTAACTGACAGGAAGCACAGCCGAAGATACCAGGACCCAGTGACGAGCGTTTCCTGCCTGCAACAGCCACGTCTCCTCCACCCCCCCCCACGCTTGTCACCCAGCATGCCTGTCCTCCTGATCGGTCACAGCCTCCCACTAGGGTGACAAACTCTGTGACACCTTCTAAAAAAAAAAAAAATTAAATAAGTTAAGCCCACACACAGAAAGCCAGACAGCTGGATACATAAAAAGCAGTCGGGTCAAGTATATGGAAATGTGGCCCCAGAAAGCCATCAAAGTAGGGTATAAAATGCTAGTGGCATGTTCTCATCTGGCATGACGCAGGAGAGCACACAAGCCAGCTCTGGAGGTTTTAGAGTCTGGTGTTCCTCAAACGGGTTTGTACACCACCAAGAAACCAAGTTACAGAACAGATGAAGAAGTAAACAAGCAGAAACCTTCTGCCACAACCAGTGGCAGAAACCACACAGCCCAATACAGCACCAGCACATCTGTTTATTGGGACCATCACATCCTAGAAAAACTGACAAGTTCGATGATCTATGGGGCTCTTCCAACACTAATACCTAGAGTAACACTTGTTAGTCTACCACAAAATTTAAATGCTGTAGAAGCATTAAGTAGCAACAGGATAAACACAAGAATTAATATAGCTTAAGCAAGCAAAGAACAAACTGCTAGACAAGCAAAATTTCAGTGAAAAGCAGAAATTCCAGCACAGCTGCAATGTCTATGGCATCTGTATGTGAAGCAAGAAGATATACTCAGCTCCTCCCCAAGTAGTCTTTTGCTCAGTCTCAGATTACCCTATAAAGTCACATGCCAGAAAACATCTCCTCAGCCAGCCTAAAAACTATACTTCCAGGTACAATGGGAAATTATTGAGATGGCTTCATATCCTGGTGGCATGAAACTGAGGAAAACCAGTTTTGAGCTGTATCTGCAGGGTTGCCAACTAAAGCAACAGAAGTCACATTACTCGTGTAATTAAGTTGGGAAATAAATCAACAAGTAGATATCTAGTAGATTTAACACTATAATCTACTGCCATAGTCTAGAAGCATTTTCTGTGTGAACTTAAAAGCAGTATAAAACTCTTCACTGGATTTCATGGAGTTTCTGTCACAATTTACCCTTTATGGAACCACTGCTCTCCATCCTAAGGTGCTCTCCATCCTAAGGTGCTCTCCGTCCTCAGGTGCTCTCCGTCCCCATCCCAGAACAGCTGGGAATAAAAATGCCTTCACATAGCGACTGGAGCTTTTAGTAGAACAGCCATCAGCCACCTAGATGTCAGTGGTCTGTAATTTCCTGAAAATGACCAGGCTCCAAACTCTCCTCGTTTCTAACTAGAAACCTATTCTGTAAGTAGGTTCCTCCAACAGGGCACATTTTGTCCCCAGGTTAAACGTGCTCCCTTCTGAGCTCTGTGACCATCTGAGTTATCCCAGAGAACCACAGCTGTTCAGTGATTCAAAGGACAAACTACATCCCTCCACGTCACTGAGCACTTGTCCCCTTCATGCCTTGAAACGGACCCATCAGACACCAACAGAAAGCCAGTGGCAGAACTTATAGCAGAAGCTCGGTTTTGCAGCATTTCTGACATCCACTTAAGACGCAAGTCCCACCCTTGACAAATACTCAAGTAACCCCAAGCTGCCAACAAATTTTAAAAAGATACAAAGTAATGGTTGATCAAAAGCCTTTCTCAACAAAAAAGCCCTGCAGCATGATCTGAACCTTACTAAATTTTGCTGGATTGGCAAAAGGACTTAGAAGAGAACTGAAAAAAAAAAAAAAGTATTTTCCATCTCATATTCCAACAATGCTACGTAGCCAACAGCATTTTGTAGATTTGCTTCTTAGTTTGTAAGTCACGTTGGTCATATCTTGCAACATGTACTGGCAGGATTCAATGTTTTCCTAAGAAAACTGGGGTGCCAGATGCTGACACTGATCCAGAAACAGTGTACTCTCAAGCTGGATATTCTTTTTAACCCTGAAAATTCATCTGTGTCCCGCTAAAGAACTACAGATTTTATTACAGCAAACATTTCAAAATTCTCATATGCATTTATTTCAATGGTGTATTACTATTATAATAGCTCTAAGCATAACACCAAAAAAGCTAAATTTACAAGCATAATAATCTCCATTATATTGATTAAACACTATTAAATTAGTCAAAAATTAATGTGACACAAGCATAGGGCTACAATAAGGGTGGAGGTGTTCTTTTAGAAATAATTTTGAGGCACTTTAAGATTGTCTTAAGTTTTCAAGCTCTGTATATTTTAAACAAAAGCGGAAAGGTAAATGTTGTGGTATTTATAAAAGCAAAACAAAAATCAGGATGTCTTAGTTCTTAAAAAATCTAAATTTTATTCCTCAAAGCTGCTGCTGTGTGGCATCAACAATGCACCCGCACGCTCCCTGCATTTCTTCCTCCAAGTAATTTACAGCTAACAGAGGAGGAGTGGTCTCCACAGAACTGCTTTTCCTGCAGAACAGCTATGAGTCAACCTGCCTCATGTCTCTGCAACTAGTAGTCTAACTGTCTAGCTACTGGCGTGGTTTTCTGGGAGGCAGGAGGGAGCGCACCTCACCGAAGCAGCATATAGAGAGGAGCAAAAGTGAAACCGAGCTGATCAGTGCCCACTGACCAGGCTCCTCAGACAGGAAGAAAGAAACTGCCTTAATGGATTTTTATTTGTTTTAACCAGCTTCAACAGAGGGGAACATGATTTTTAATCCTACCATGTCCCTTTAATAGACAACCCCAATAAGACATTTTCCAGATAACCAAGGAATTTTTTACAGTGTTGACTTACCAAGCAGGGCACAATAACCAGCTCGTCTGTTTGCACTGCAAGGCTGTACAGTGCAATGAGTTAATAATTTATCACGGCATTGCTCTTGGCAACTGACCATAATCAACTTCTGAAATTCTTCCCTGTTCTTGCATTTTTTGTCTCAGCAAGAATATGGCATCCTTAGAGTCTGAGCTCTATATGAACTTTTTCTAGCTGAAGTAAGAGGCCTAATCTTCCCAAACACCTGCTTTTCTCTTGCATTGTTTCAGGCTCAGAGCAAAAGATCATGATTTCAATAACCTGATTTAGCAGACAGGAATAACCAGAATATTTTTAAACAAAGCAAGAAGTTAACATTCTTTCAGAAAGCCATAGCAGTGCAGTTCTCATCCCTATGTTTTCTTCACTCTCTTCTCCCAGAAGGAAAATTAACAAAAAAGGCCAATCTTCTCCCTCCACCAAAAGCTTTTATTTGCATGTGTTCCCCATCCAACAAGCAAACACCTTTTCCTCCCATTTTATATTATTGAGACTTATGCCTCTACACAATTTTGGGCTAAATCTAATTTATTAGCGCACTGTTCCTCTCAATCAGAAGGATCTAGTTGTGGTGTTCAGACAACTCCTTTGGAACACAAGTTTTTAAGAGTCTTTATTAGGTGACCTGTAGAAGGAAGTTAACTGTCCTAATTATCACTTTGTTGAAGCTTTGGCCATGGACAATGGTCCTCTTCCCAGGACAACTGTGCTATTTTATCCTCCCCCTTATTTCTCAACCCCAGCTCTCACAAGCTCCCCAGCTCCACCACTCTGAAATCAATCCCTCCCTTGGTTCAGTCAACTAGCCCAGCAACTTGCCATGGCATGGACACCTGACTTGCTAACTTGGCTCATCTTAACAGAACCAGATAAGGGGTTGCTCACGCGAACAGTTTGGATTGCGTATGGGAGGGGAGGCCAATAAAGCACTATGAAAAAACTACGCTGTCAGTTGGGAAAAATAAGGGTGGCACCCGTCAAGCAGCACTGAGGCAGCTGGATGAGTACCCTTGTCTCCAAAATATCTAGAAACAATCCGGCCTACCTCTAACTGTTTCAATAACATTCAAAAAACATTTTAAATTTAATTAGACTGGTGCAAGTTCAAATGCTCACAAAAACGTACATCTATAGAGTTTAAATTGCAACTTTAGCTCAACTACTACAGCTTACTCTTGAGTCAAGAACCTAAGGGCAAGCTAAGGGCCTGGGCAGATGATAAATGAGCCGTTCCAAGATTTGCAACCTATCACCTCCAGGTCAGTTCATTACCTGAGTAAAACTTGCTCAGTCCAAACCTCCCTTCTGTGCTTCAGGGCATATCTGAGTAAACCATTGCTGCCTGGGTTTAATGGGATGTGCTGCCAAGGGACTCGGGTGGTTACACACACAACCTTCACTTATGAGGGAAAACGAGCAGCTGGGGTGAGGCTGAAGCACCTTCAGTGCGCATGTAAGCTGGGCAAGCACATGGTGTGTGGAGATACCAGAGACAGCATCACCTCTGGACACAGCATGGAGGCACTAGCATCACTCTCCCACCTAGGCAGTAAATATCACACTCGTTCACGACAGACAGCGTAACAACAGGTTCTTCCAAGGCAGCCTCTGTTGGAGAGCAAGCTGCTTTCTCCACAGTCTTCTTTTTTCCCCCTCCAGTTTCACCCCATCTAGAGATCCTCATGTGAGGCAGCAAAAACAAGCCCACAAAACTTCACTTCCCCCCCCCCAAGACATACTGCATCCATGCAGCATGCATGGAGCAGTGGTTCTGGGTCTCTTCTCTCAGGGCAGTGGCTATTTCACCCAGCTAGCTATTTGCAACTAATAACTGCTACCATCTCTCCTCTCAAATGCATAATTTTAAAATCACAGTATACCAATGAAATGTCATGACAGCTCTTTTGTTTACGAAGCCTTGCAGTACAAAATAACAAAACGCTTCCCAAGTCCACCTGAACACAGTGCACCCATAAGAGAAGCTTTAAACACCACGAACATCAGAATCTAGACACAAAACGTACTTTGTAACTATGTGGCTTCAGAAGTATTAAACCTTTTCTGCAAATATCCCTATTAATTTTAAACAATTACTTTTAAACAAAACACTTGGAAGACCGAACCCTTATCTTGTAGTTTGGCAGAAGTCTTCTGACATTTCTTACTGTTGAGAATTCTTTCTAGTCCATTACCACTGAAACAACATTTCATACAGCTCATTTGAAGGACTGTATTAAAAGATAGTCAGTTTTTTATAAAATCAAATTGTAGAATGTTGTATTACATCAAGCATTCATAATCAGACATATGTCTTTCAGAAGTGCAGATTTAGGAAAATATTCTACCAACAGTAACTTTCTTGGTTCTCTTCTGAGGAAATCCCTCCATAGCCCATTTTTAAATGGTCTAAATTAATGACTTTCTATATTAAAATTAAATTAAAATTGTACTTTGCTTAGTTGCTTCAAAAGCAACTTACTTCATTGCTGCTTTTAGCTGATACTAATATACTTTTTTGAACAGAAAAGGACCAGTATTTTAAAAGTGCTGCAAGCCATCCCCAGCAGTCAAACTTGAAAATGAAACTATGTTAAACAGTCTCATTCGTATGTCTAAACCACCTTTGGAAATAAAAAAAAAACCCAAACAGACACTTCCTCTCTACAGTTCCTTCTTTTCTGTTTTTGAAATAAATAAAGGTTGGTTGGGTTTTTTTGGAAAAAAACAGGATGGCAGCTTCTCAGTAGCACAACACCAAGGGCACCCAGAGCCCCTTTCTGGGCTCACAGAGCTCTCGACAAGCTGGTTTGGAGGCACCAGAAGCCGGGAAGTAAATTCTTAAAATTTGTAAAGGTTTGCCACCCTTTGTAGTCCACAGAATGTAAGCTTGGTAATTATTTTCTTGATACCTAATATCCTCATTTGCATGCTTAATTTAAAGGCACCATGACAAAGCTTGAATAGCGAGAGAGAGTGAATAGTTTATAGAAGTTCTGGAGGAGGAGGGGGGAGAATAACAGCACAAAACAGCAAACTTACCAAGAGAATGGGAGTGGATAACCTAACCACGACCTCTGAGGACAACATCAGGCCAAATTCTACATTCAGCAGACAATGTGCAAACCCTGGTACCTTCAAGATACAGTTTTGATGAAAGCTCTTCCTAAGAGGGTCATCTTCTGGACAGAAAGAGAGCCTCCACTAAAAACAAACCATGCCATCACATCTTTGGGAAATTATGCTTGTTACCTCCAAAATTATTGAGTGCAGCACATGTAGCACGCACAAAGAGGAGAAAATTAAGAGTATCCTTGTCAACTTGCTTTTAACTTGAAATTGAGTCTAGTTGGAAGAACAAGTTAAACATTAATTTTCTGACAGCAGTCAGCCCTGGGTATCACAAGTTCTAACTGTAGTTTCACAATCACGTTTTGCTGCTTCTTTTCCTAGCTGCAATATAAAACTGAATAAACACTGAGATAGCTGGGAAATGGGGAACAGTAGAAGCGACTAGATACAAAGCTCATGAAAGCAAGGTAGCTTTCTCCTAACCTGTCAGCTTTACTAACTCTGTCAAAGATCCCGTGAAAAACACAAATAACTCTAGAGGAACATACAGCATGGCAAAACAATATATACAGCCACAATATATATTAACATGTTTTTTCCCTCAACAGCAGGTAACAATTTGAATCAACTAAGCTTACCCCTTTCTTCCAATTCTGAAACCCAGTCTCGTGTGAGACGACGTTTTTACTGAACCCACTTAAGAAGTCAAACCACTACCACGCAGGAAAGTAAGGGAGTCAAATATGGAAGGAGCTCGTAAATGAAGTGACAAGACCGTCAGTACACTAACAGTAACCATTCAAGAAGCGCAAAACATTACCTTCAAAATAAAAAATATATTTGGTATATTCACACAGAAATGCTGAAGATGAGTTAAATATAGGGTGTTCTAAAAACAGACTAAAATGTCTCATTATAGAAGCAGTCAGTGACATTCAATCCATCTAAAAACAACCCTTTCCCACAGTTTCCAACATATGTATTTAACATTCCTATTCCTAGCAAATGATCTTAACCATAATATTTCCCCCCCCAATACAGAAAGAAATAATTTTTACATGCAAGTTTAAGAATTGGAGGTTCTTTCCAGGCTAATAAAACGGCTACCATTTCCACATACAAACCTGAACCTAGCACAAAGTCACCTGTGACCCAAGATCACTGATTTCTTTGAGGACAAATAAACGACCTGGGCTCTAGCCATCCGATTCATCACTAAAGATAGCTGGTAGGTAGTTAAGGCCTAAAGCACATCAAGGTAAGAATACATAAACTTTAGTCCCTATCTAATGGGATCCTTTTAGCACAAAGGCTGACATAGTGGTAAGCTTTGCCGCAGGACAGGCCCATATTGAAGAATAAATCGGTTTTACTTCTACACAGATTAGCCCCATCAGGCCAGGAGAGTGAGAATGTCTATAGCCTTTTAAGGCTGCTGCAGACTTTTGATAAGCAGAAGACTTCAAACTTCAGCATGTATAGTCTCTGTCAATTACTTTATCTCTGAAGCAACACTTAAGTAAGGTTTAAGAAAGCAAATACTCTCTAAAGCACATCAGTAGCATTAAAAGGATAAGCACAGTAAATCACCGGCATATGGTAGGAAAGTTTCAGCACTCACAGAGCGGATCGTAACCAAGGCTGGAAACGTGAACTCCACCTCCTGCCACTCCTGTGCTGAATCACCGCGGTGGGGAAAGTCCTTGCTGCTCCTCACACACCCAACACAACTCCAGCAAGTTACTAAAACTGTCAGTGAAAACATCAAAATCTGCCAGAAAAAGCTGAAAAACTTTTGCTAACACTTGCAAGAAGTGAAAGCTGTTTTGGAGATCAAAGTGTCTCCTCTGATACAGAGGGAAATCCTGTGTTTTTCCTACAAAGTCTTTTCTATCAGCTCACTTAACACAGTCCTACTGTAGTCCCCTTCCTTGAATACAGCTGTGATGAAAAGAGACAAAAGGGTACACTTACACACATCGTGGTTTGGTTTTGGATTTTTTTACACACAAAGTGTCCAAGGAGTAACGCACACCACTTAAGTATGAGTTTGCAGCAATACTGAAACATCAGGATATACCAGGCCAACAACATTCTTCAAATCTGGACGTTTACCTTGTTTTTTTTTCTCATTTGAGTGCCAAGATCACAGACTTGGCAATTCTAATATTCAAAAAAAGAGTACATTAGGAAACAGGCCCTTCTATAATAGCATGGGTCTGGAAACAATGTTCAAGCTAACTGGGATCTAATGATACCACTCCCGTGGCTCATCTCTCAACAACCACAAATGCAATCCAAACTGAAAGATCCTTGCCTCAGGGTAGGGGGAAAAATATTTTTTGTTGTTTTTTTGACACAAACACGTTTCAGCTATAAAAATCAACAAAAACTAACGCCATTTCTCTGTCCTTTCTAATCAACTTCTCTGACTTCTAGAAGATCTGTCCAAGATGTGATCTGTAAGGCCTGGAGGACTTCCAAATGACTTTTTCCTAGCTCCACCACTGCACCCCAGATGCTTCTTGTAGCCCTGGCGCAGTCATTGCGCAGCAGCAAGAGAGTCTGAACATGGCAGCTTTGCCTTCAAAGAGGAACTGCTGCTCTGCAAACCCCTGCCTGAGAGAAAGCAGCAGCAGCTACTTACCCTTCAACACACAAAAGGCATTCTGCTCAAGAGAAGTGTCTGTAGCTTGGAAGCCAACTTAGGATAACTCAGTTTTTAAGGCTGGATGTCTCTACAGGGTCCAGCACAGCAGAAAGAAGGGGAGGAAAGAGATAAGGAAAGAGAGTCTCATGCTCTGCCAGTTGCAAGCATGGCAGACAGTTTTTGTCCCCGCCCTAAGATTTGAAAATAAAACTAATGATGAAAAAAAGGAAGATACAAATACCTTAAAGAATTTTTCAGTAAAAAATTTCTATCACTATCTCGAAATAATTTTTTCCATGTGGTTTCTCTGTAATTTTGTTTCCTCTGTGGATTTTTCAACATGAAACAATGCAGCAAATAAGTCCACCAAATCCTTGCAAAAACTGTTGCTTTTATTAAAAAAAAAAATAAGATGAAACATAAATTCAAAATATGGTAAAAACATACCGTACTGTAAGATGGAGAAGGAAGATACGGTTGAACACCGGAAAGGCTGAAGACAAGAGACAGCCTCACCCAAAACATGACCATTTACCTAATGGCTGCCTCCCTCTCTCCCTCCCCTGCAACCAACCAGCCACAATATTAAGCAAGACTCCATAATTCTTATATATAAGCTCCACACAGTGAATGAAACGGGAAGGTATTACCCTGTACACAGTAGTTTGAGCTCCCTGTCATTTCATTTTCAAAAATAAGATATTCAACTTTATTTCTCAACTGAAAGACCAACATATAGGGTCCGAAGTTAAATACTCAGACAAAACTTCTAGAGATATTGTCCTGCATTTCTGTTTGACTACAAACAAGGTGGAAACACTCATTCAATTTTTTCAAAATATTGTGCTAGAGTTCAGAAGTACATAATTAGGAGAATCAAGGTGGTTTTCATCCACTCAAAGTTCAAAAAGCAATTTGACACGCCACAATTACCTACAGGATTTTCTTCTCCCATTACAACTACCACTAAGCCCATTTTATAATTGGTCTGTCCCTCTGACGTACACCATCCCTATTGCTATAGTTTCTTAATAATTTTCAGGAAAAAATTGTTATTGGCCCATTTTTTCTGCACAAAACAGTTTAACTCCCTCTATTTTAAAAGAACATCGTGGTGGCCGCCTCTGAATGGGATTATTTCAGCAGAAACAGAACCGAAATTTAAGGTTGCAGGCGTAGAGAGTGATCCATCTTTGAAACGACAAACCTGCCATTTTAAAGTCACTGGGAACCACACCGGGTGAATGGCGGTGGCAGAGCAAAGGTGCTCAAAGCTGTGCAACACTGATTACTTACTTCAGAGCATTCTCTGCTACATGCTAACTGAGTCCAGGTAAAATGTAGCTTTGGAATAAATAAAATTCCCGTATCGTTCAGCTGAGCAGCAGCTGAAGGGGTCAGATCACCAGCCTACCTGAGACTTCCACAAGCTTCAAAGGCGACAAAATTATAAAACACAGCAAAATTACAGGTCAGCCGTAGTCACACTTAGGAATCGTGCTGTTCAGAGGGGCCCAGCGGCGGCCGCGGTGCCCTTCGCCCGGTGTAACATGCTCGGCTGCAGACAGCTCACGGTGCTGCTGCCCCAGAACGTCCCTGTTACTCAATTTATTTTTTTTTGCTTTTCTCAAGTGCACCCTGTTGCTGCACTTTACCAGAAGTTCCCTTCCCCTTCCCCCCCCCCAGTCCTCCCCAGTCCTCCCCAGACGGCTGAGGAGAGCTGTCCCTGACGCGAGCAGCACGTCGAGGCGGCAGAGCCCCGCAGCCCGGGGAACCCCCGTACCCCCGCCCGGCCCAGCCACCCGCCCTTCCCTCCCCGGGGAGAACGTACCGCCTCGCCGCGGGGCCTGCGGCGGCGCCCCGGCCGCCCCGCAGCTTCGTACAGCTAAAATGGCTCCTGTCGAGGGGGGGAAGTGGTGCCCGGGCCCCGGCCGGTGAGTCACCGCGGGGCCGGGCGGTTCGACGAGGCGCGGCTCGGCTCGACACGACACGCCCCGGGCGGCGGCCAGCCGCTCCGCCGGGCCCGGCCCGCAGGTGGCGGCGGGCGGCCCCGCTCCGCTCCGCTCCTGGGGCTGTGCTGACAAGGGGCGTTGGGGAAGCAGGGCGGCTCGGCGGCGGGCTCGCCGACTTCGCGCCCCGCTTCGCCTCCCCTCGTGTGCGGAGCGTGACCACGCGTGGCTGCTCTCCCCGCTCACACCGGCGGTGGGCTCGTGGCCCCGGCCGCTGAGGCGGCCCACGTCTGAGTGCCCGCACCTCACAGCCCTTACGCAACGTCCCACCCGCTCCTCTTCATGACTAATAAATAAATAAACGGGTTTCTGTGGAACATCTGGTATTTGCTACCAACGCCGTCTTGCTCACGCCAAAACGGTTAACCCCAGAAAAACACAAGCCCTGGGAGGGCCCAGCTCGCTCAGGGAAACGCAGCCTGTGCCACGTTCAATAAAGCACTGACACGTGTCTAACTCCAAAGGCAGGGGTTTCAACCATCCCAAATAAATTTCCGATATGCTCCTTATGTTCTTCAAACGAACTTTCGTGCCCAATAACAGGCTGGAAGCTGCTCAGCTCATAGACAAAGGCCACGTAAGCGCTTCGGATGGGCTCCATGAACTCACCAGGTACTCCGAAAGGCCTGACAAATTCAGTCTTAAAAACATGGCGTGGAAGGTGAGGACAGCACTATTTCCGCTGTGTTTCAGTGGGAAGCACACACTCTGTTTGCAGGCTGGCACGTGCATTTGTTTTCCACCACTTTCCAGAAGGACTGAGTCCCAAGCAGCACGCTGGCCCTAAGGGAAGGCACGGCACGAAGACCCAAGCTCATCCAGAGGAGGAGAGGGTGCAATCAAGGGGCAAGGAGCTGGGAGGCAGGGGAGGAACAAAAGCAGCAGAGGCGACCTTGCAACGAGCAGGGAAGATGTGACTAAAAACCTGAAGTTACTTCCTGCAAACACATTGAAATAATTCCAAATATGATTAAGTGTAGCTGTCATTAAATCCCCCAGTAATAATTAAACAGCCCCACAAGTGGTTTGCTGAGCAGACCTCATTGTTCTATGAACATTAATATCTCCCACTACTGGTTATGTATAATAACCAAGAAGAAAGTTTTGGTTTTACTTCCAAGTAATTCAGTCCCTGTGATACCTGCATGGCACTCAAAGGCAAAAATGGCTCCCAGTTTATTGTTTAAAGAGCAGATATCCAGGTATTATTTTATTAGACGTATTTTATCATGTTATTTTGCAGCCTGCTTTAGCAGAGAATCTGAAGAAAAGAAGCAGCAACACTTCTTTATGACTGAGTAAAGGTATCGATTAAGTCACTACTACAGTAACTTCACTACAACTCTTTATCAAAATATGTCATTTGTATTTCTTGGTTGGAAAAAGACCACGTGGAGGAAACACTGAGATGTTATTTTAGTTACTATATATTTTCCACCTCTCACAACAGATGTATTTTCCCTCTCTCCAACAACTTAATTCTAATCCAATCTTACATCTAGAAGTATTTGTTTCTTGTGCTGCAAAACCTTTTGGAAATCATGGGGCATTGAGAGGAGAAATCTGACCCAGGTGCACAGCGGTTACAAGGAAACTGTAACATTGGCACAGGGAGAGTGCTGTTTTAATTATTGAAGGGAGTCTAATAGTTATGTTTTACATGAGAAAAAACCAACACAGTTTTATCCAGGCCATCAACTAAATTGAAAAATCATTTCATAGTGATGTATGATCACAAGCTATGCAAACATTTCGCTGTTTCTAAGCTAAATCTGGAAACAGTATTCTTTTAAAAGCATATGTAAAATGTAAACATATTTAACAAGAAAAAAAAGTAGGTGGATGTTCATCCCTGGAACAGTATCAGGTTTCTTGCTAATTATAATTTTGACTTGAAGAAGTGTCTGCTCATGGCTGGGATGAGTATCTCCATGAAACTTAGATCGTTGCTTGCCCAAAAGACATAGCTAGACACTGACCAACAGCATGGCTTAAGCCAATTTAAACATCTTTAGCTCTCTGCTCCATCCCAGCTGCATATCCCTTGCACCGAGCTGCTTCCCCCCAGCACAAATATTTGTGCAGCCGTGCAGTGTGGCTGAGGGTAGAACCCACCAGTGGAACATTTAAGGCTGCACAAATAAATAAATAATGCATAAAACAATTTTCACATTCCTGTTGGCTGCAGCTCCCAGAGAAACACATGCCAAATTACACCCTGAGGGAAGCAACACAGCTGAGTGGGCTGCACACCGGCTGGGGTGGCAGAGACCTGGATGTGGCCCCAAATCTGCTGGCCTCACGCATGACCCTGAGGAAGCCACTTCTCTTTTCATGCTCTGGTTTGGTAATTGCTGTCCTTCCTGCTCAGCTGGCTTTGAAAGCTACAGGTCTACAAGAGTGGGATGGGATGGGATGGGATGGGATGGGATGGGATGGGATGGGATGCTTCCCCAGGAGGCACAGGAGGGGACCATGGCAGCCTGTCTGCCCAAGGGACGGTGCGGATCTCTGAAGCCACACAAGGACAGTCTCCAGAGAGATGTGCTCTGGAGGTATTGTGCCCCACCTGAAAGACAGATACATTTTAGTCTCATAAAAAGGGGCTGAAAAGGAGATTTGTAACTGTGTTCAGCTTTTGCTTTTGGATGGGGGTTGGGGAGAAGAAAATATTATTTTGATGAAGGAAAATAAGCAGAAAATTTAGATTTAAAAGCTCTTTGTCTTTAATTTTTCTACTATATTATACACAAGGCCACCACATGAGAAGCCTAGCAAGCCCCCCATTTACGTGGGACCCCCGGTGCCATTCCTAAAGCAACTCAGGATGCTGCAACTGCTCCCCACTACTGCAAGAGGAGATCCCACCACTCTGCTCTCAGCTCAGGCTCATACTGTCAATTCGCATAGGCTTGGGGCCTCATCAAACTCCGGCTCAACACTGGATAAAAATCTGATTTAAGAAACTTCTGCTTCCTGTTTTTTTTTTTTTGCAGAATCTGAGTATCTCAGGCTTTGCAACATATTTAATTTTGGGCATCCCTGTAGGAAGGAAATCCTAATAATCCCATTCACAATCATGGCAGGGAAGAAGACCTAAGCAAAGAACATGCCCAGGATCACACTCTGTGTGCAGAAGGACAACCCTTGAACCAGCCTTCACCCAAGTCTTGAGTTAGCACTTGAACTCCTACACCGTCCTTTCTATTTACATGCAACACCAATAAATTGTACTGGTGCTGCTACAACATTTCCATATAATATATATCTACCATGGTGTTACGGTCCTGGTACTTTGGATTTGTGGACTGGCACCTCCCTCTGTAGTAGGTGCCACATAAAACACAGACTGAAAATGTTGTGGGTTGCTAACACTGCCAAATGCATAATGACCTAAATATTTACGCATGGGATTTGCATGAGATTATAAGGTAACTTGCTCCGATCCCCAAAGGAAGCCTCTGCTACAGGACATTAGGTCTAGCAAAGTTCTCATCACTGTGTTATTTAACGACTTAATCACAAATTCAGACCACATACATCTGAATTTTTTAAGACGATTTTTTGCAATCTACAAACCTCTTGCATTTTCAGAGATTTCAGCAAAAAATACTCTCAAAGGAGAAACGCAGAACCCAGGGTTTTAGATACTTGGAGTTCATCCCACACAGCTATCAGTTCTTAATTTGCAATTTAAAGGTATGGTTCAGTGATGTTTTAGTGCATACTGAGTACAGGTTGAATGTAGAGCACAATGAATTGGAGAGAAAACAAGTCTACTTTTTCACTGTGATAGTCTTCTGAACTTTGCTTGAATTGTAAGAAAGGAAAGCTGGTAGTAAACAAAGCACGTATGAACAGGCCACTATTTTCAAAGGCTTGGGAAGGAAGGTGTCCTGGCTGTCCTATGCTTAATCGTAAACCTTTGGATAATAAATGTCATCTTCTTTCAAAATACACAAGAGAGTCTTTTGCAAGTCTGCGATCAGGAAACTCCCAAGCCTCCAGAAATTACACTTTGGTAGCAGAAGGAGTGAGAGAGGTGTTTGAAAGGAAATGGATTCACAACCAAGCACCAGGCAGCTTTCACCTCATCCATTTTATGCTTCCAAGTTTGCCTCCAGTGTTTCCTAACGAAGGCAGATTTGCCAAGGTGGCTGCCTTTGCCAGCAGCACAGCAACATCCCACACAGCTACAAACCCCTGACCTTGTACAGCCTTGCACAAACTCTTCTTGGATCACCTCTAAGGTATTCCTAGGTCACATCCCAGAGATGACAAGCCTCTAGGAAAATTTATTTATATAGTCACTTTTCCTTGCTCTTTTAAGTTCCTTCCTCCCTTTGTTATGGGTTTGCCTCTGCTGAGAAGTAATGCTTCTTAGTATTTCAGAGAATGGTTTAAAATGTGGTTATATACTCCTTTCTACTGACAAGCAAGCTTCGGAGGGAAAGAATTGCAAAAATCTAGGTAGTAAATACAGCTCCAACCCAGAATAATCTGTGATCCACTCTCAGCCAGAAGCTGCAGGCTCCAGCTTCTCTCTGAAACTTCTCTACTAACTCCAAATACATTTTTCTCTCCCCATCCTCTCTCTGTGCCGGTTGTGGTCCATGTGGTACCTGTTAAACCTCCCACTGATACCATTAAGCATATTACTGAGGCAGAAAGCTGGCTGGGGTGGGTGGGGAGCACTGGCTGCTCTTGAATCAGCTCAGAAAGCCTGTGATGAGCACTGCCAGCAAAGGACACAGGACTTTCCTCTCTGGGTGGGTGTGAACTACTAGACTGGGCCAGCACTAAGGTAAATTTTCACTCTGCGACTGGCATGATTGCACAATAGATGGGGAAAAAAAAACCAACTCGAGGCACCTTACTTGGGGGATGCTATAGGCAGAGACAAGAGACAGAGGTGCTGGTCTCAGACCTGAGCTAGCTCTGTTCCACTGTCCCTCCGCACACTACTTGACCATTTGTTTTGGGAAGTGCACTGAAAGTCATTTAGCATCCTATAAACACACCTGCCAGTCGGTGTGACAGAATCACAGAATCACTCACACTTGTAAACACACATCTCTGAAGCAGTCACACAAAGATATCAGAATAAAGACAGGACAACTTTATACCCATAATTCATCTCTCATTGAGCTTTAGACCCCACAAAAATAATGAAACAGAAGGAACTAAACCAGAATCTGCAAATATTTGTAAAATACATGCAACATTGCCTAGTTTTCTCAGGTTACAGACAGGAAAAATCATTGTGCCTCACCAAATGTTATCACTAACCACATCCAGACAGACAGTCTCATGTACAATTTGCTACTTCCCAGTTCTTCATTCAGAGTCACTAAACTGATCCAGAAAGGCCAACATCCCTTACATCTTTAAATACCATCTCTAGACCTTGTTCCAGCATGGGCCCTACAACAAATAGGGCAACTAATGGGAAGTAAATGGACAGAGAAATGTATTTTATGCCAACAAATGGGTAACTCTATCTGGATTTTCTTTTTTTTTTTCATCTAGAAGAGCTTACTGCTTGAAAAGACAGAAACAGTTTCTGCCCTAAGGCAGAAGATGGTGTAGTTCTAATGAATGCACAAGTAAGCTATGCACTGGAAAGGTAACACTATTTTATGTACAGAACACCTCACTACAACATATTTGCAAACAAAGCCAAAATTACCTAATTTTTGTATGGTAATAATTACTGAATATCCCAAGAGAATGAGCAAGGGCATAGAAATATGATGTTTTTATCCCAAATTCTCACACAGTATGTGTACCAGCCCTGAAAATTATTTAAAACTACACTTGAATATCATACAAGGCTATATCCTGCCTGCAGTAAGATTACGCTAGATCCTTAGCTTTCCAAAGGAAATGATCACCTGGGTGTACAGCTGGTTTGAAAGACAAATACTATGTTGCCCACCTATTTCTATGGATCTGCACTCAAAGCAAAGCTTTTAAGCAAATACGGGCTTCCTGCTATTGTGCAACAAAGACACAAAGGTGAGGGGATACTAGGCATGAAGTGAATTTGATAAATACTGTTAAAACTTTCTTATGAAATAAAAGGTTAGATTTTTCAAGAATAAGAAACCATCTTTCCAGAAAGAAAGTCAACATTGATTCTTGAAGTAGATCAGTGCTGGGCACCATCCCACAAAGTGAGGTTCAGATTCCCCACTATTATACTCCTTCAGAGCTCTGTTGCTATAATGGGATGGTTATATTTGCTCTGGAGTCCTTACAAGGATAACTTAAGAAGACAAGCTCAATCTGAAACTATTAGAGATGTTACTATGTAGCAGTAAACTTAGCCTTTGCTCTTTTCCTTTCTAACACACACACAAAATTTAAAAAAAAAAACTATTTTGTAAACATGTTGGTTTTGTTTTCTTTTTAATGGTGCAATTTTGTCATCCCTGATAATAAGACAAAAAAAAAATCAGGCTAATGACTGAATAGAACTATATACCAAATGAAACCATGTTGCAAATACATACAGAAGGAACATAAAAGCAAGGACTGGGTGGGTTTTATATAGTCAAACAGTGGTTTCTTATCTGGGACACTCTGCAGTCAACTGAGGAATCCTCATTAAAAAGCTATAACTATATTTTTCCTCTTCTCATTCTGTGAGTCACTCATTACATTTTTGGATGTTGCAATACAGTCATGAATAATAAACACTTACTGAGAAGAAGAAAAAAATACCCAGTGTTCACACTGGATTTTTTTATGTCTATATTTATCAGCATAAAAATCAAATCAAGAATGAAGCTGAGATTTGTATAAAAGTTTCTACGCAAGGAATGCTATTAATCACAGACAAAGTACTTGGCACAGCCAGAGACAAGCACACAGATACGCACAGAAGTTACAGCACAGCAATATTAGTATTACTATTATTGTTTGGCCTTTATACAGAGCAAGAGGATAGGGGGAGGGATTGTAATGTTCCCCATCAAACCTTCTCCTGAGGGAGAACAGCCAGGCACCGCCCTTAGCTAGACAGTGCTAGACTCAGAGCTGTACTTCTGCAGCTGCTTTTTTTTTTTATTATTAATTTTCTTGTAAAGGCCTGAGAGTTAGGTTGCGGAGAATTTGCAGTCCCGGAAAGTCAACTGTGCTACTGGAAATTATTGTTGATATCTTAAAGAAGTACCAGGGAATTATTTATTCACATTTGTGTTTTAGACAGTAACAAAGAGCATCTAGCATATGCACGTCAGGGTGGTTGCTGCAAGGTTTTCCACTGCTCCAGTCAGAGGAAAAACCGTGCTTCTATTCCAGTTTTTGTTGTCCATCCTAGCCAGGCCATATCCGCTACCTCACATACTTGTGCCGACTCCCTGTAAGAATGCAGGCCAAATTTATGGAATTAAAGGAAATGCAGATAAACATCTTTTTTAGAAAAATGTTGAGCTAGAGTTCCACAAATACTTTAGATGCTTATGAGAATACAACAAGGTATTTCTGCATTGCTCAGGATGTGAACACAAAGGAAAGTAAAGTGTGTTTATTACTGCTCTTCCAGCTGCTCTAATTAATGGAAAAAGATAAAAGTGCTAATTTGGAGAGGCAAGAGAAAAAAAATAACTTGTGCAAAAAAGTAAGCTCATGTGAATTAATCCATTTTCCATTGCAACTCATTTAGATAGAGAACTGGCTATTAAAGAACAGTTAGCTAGAAACATGACTTGATTACTTGCTTGTTCAGGAAATGATCAATATTTTTAGTAGCAGGCTTACCTATGCAAATACATGCTACATTAACCATCTGGTGAATACATAACTCATGGAGGAGAGAGAAGAGGGAAAAAAATAAAGATTGCAGGAAACAAAAAGGAGGGGTGTTAGGGAGGATGAGGCTGCAGGCAGTCAACTGACCGCTGGAAGACAAATGTTTTGATCTCTCAGAGACATTTCAAGTTGCACAAACAGCAGCCTTGCATTTCTATGCAGATCTTCAGCTGGGTGAGCAGTCCTACCACCGAATCCCGTAACATTACAATCCTGTGGATCACTCCAACAAACCAAACTGTCGCCTCTACTATTGTCACTTGCCCATAAAAACAAGGTACTACAGGCAAACATATCTTAGAAGATACCATTGCACACACGCATGCAGGCCTGTTTCCAGAGAGAATTGCTGCTACTATGTGTTTTCCAAAAACCTCCCAAGGAATCATCTCTCTTGACTCTGTGATTTAGGGAGCCCTGAAAACAAACTCAGGAACCTGAGGCTAAGAGAACAAGAAGAAATTATGGCTGGCACGGTTTCCCATGTGTGATTTTTTTCTTGCTTTCCACTAACAGACATAATTTATTTAATGGAGAGAGCTCAATATTCTCCTTGAGTAACCCACCACAAACACTTAGTATTCTCAGTGTTCCATTCAAAGTACTACACATATATTTATGTCTATTATTATATTGTATATGTATAATATTATTATATTGTAAATTTAGTATTTATGTTATATGTTTAACCTTATAGCCCATTTTGTCCTGAATTTACTGAGGGCACATCAGCTTTGAAGATGTCTATGCTCTGGAAAACATCCCACTAGCCAGAGTGGAATGACTTCAACTCCTTGTAACATCAAGAGACAGATGAGACCTAAATTTGAGGGCAGAGTGCTCACATCCTAGAACACCAGCCTAAATTCTGAGAGTTTCATCCACTTCTTCTCTGTGACCAGTTTTATTTCTTGAACTCTCACTTTTAATGCTCCCCCTTTTTAGTGAGATACGTTAGAAATGTATTCCAGTTTTGCACAAGAGACAAAAATATACTACTTGTGACTGTGGTCATAGCAATATTCCTGTATTTCAACCACTACTGAAGAGTAACATCAGAATAATTTAATTTTAATAATCAGGATAAGACAGGATAAGAATAATTAAAGCAGCTTTTCAATTATCTCCTTCAGGAAGGAAAAAAAAAGAGTAAAAAAAATATTCTTTTTGTGTTATTTCAATAATTGCCCACATCCTCAGCCTCTTGGTTTTAGGATATGAGTCCTTGCTGCCTTGCACAAGCTAAGCGCAGCTTTCTCCCTGCTACTCTCTGTTCTATGAGAAAAACTCCCCTACCATAAACAAGCTTCCTTTAATTACTTTCTTGCTACTCCTTAATTGCATGCAGCAGGCTGCTGCTTCCCCAGAAGATCCCAAATAACCTACGTGAAGGTTTTGGTTCCAGGTGATTCTAACAGGGTTAGGTATATTACTTCTACCAACTTTCTGAAAATATGCTAATTTCCCTCTATCCCTATTTGATTAAATGACATCATCCAGTGAGCATTTTCAAAGCTACAGGGGTCTATCATATGAGCACCATTCTGGCAGAAGGCAGATCTGGAGGTGCAGGAATTATGCAACAAAATTATACAAAATATTGGAAAAATCACTTGTACCATTAAGTGCCAACTAGCAACACTAGGCAGCAAACAGGAAAGATACCACCTGCATCATCAGGACATGCATGTTTGCATTTTTGAGGTGAGATGTCAGCTGAATACCAACAGGGAGGAGGGAGCACCCTGGTTTGGATATAAATCCACAGGAAACCTGGCTCTTTACTTATAATGCCCAGGAACAGTTCCTGTTTATAGGCAGAAAAGGGCAGGCTGAAGATCTGCAGGCCAAAGTTAAAAGAGCAAAGAACTTTTAATCTACTTACACAAAAGAAAACAGAAGAATGGGGAAAACAGTATATAATCATGGAGCAGTTGTGCTGGCTCAAGGATTGTTTTCCTCCATGCTTCTGTATTCCTCAAAAAGGGGTGGGGTGGTGGTAGTGTAATACAAGGTGTAAAAATATGGCCTTCTCCTTCATAGTTCTACTTAACTAAAGAAAATTATAACCAGGCTCTCATCCTTTTGCCCATCAGCCTCCTACCTTGCAGAACATCATTATTGGCATAACCACACAAGTCTTAAAAAAAGGGAATTACATTTACTAACATAGGGTATTTCCCCTCACCCCTATATCCAAAACGGTCAAAAAGATGCTGTGAAGTCAGTTCTCCTAATGGGATTTGGGTGCTCTTATCTCCTCAAAACTACATCATGCTAACACAATGTTTGTGAGAGGAGGGAAAAGAAATCTAAGCTGCAATTACAGATGATTGCTCTTCAAAATTATTTGGTAGCAGCAGCATTCAGATTTTGGTCCATTTTCTTCACGTTTGGTAAAAGCTAGCACTTTGTTCATAAAACGGACACAAAAAATTCCTTCAGTAAACAAATCACACACTAAATTGGATGAGAGGAATTTAAATTTCTCACTATGGGTAATGAATTCAAATCAACATTCTTCTGTAAGCGTTGCCTTAGCTCCCTGTTATTCTACAGTAGTTTAAATTATCACAATTTTATTAGCAGGGTTTTTCTATTTTCTTCTGCATCTCATTTCTCTGGCTCATATCCTTACAGTTAGAAGGAGAAAACTACTTTGGATCTACCTTCTTCTATTTCCTTCCCTTTCTAATTTGTTTTACCTTCTTTCACTTCATTCCCCGCTCTATTCCCTGTTCTTCAGGCATATGAACAAACATTCAAGATACATTTTGGAATAAAGATGGAATAATTTGATTGTGGTGGCTCCACACAGCAAAAGCATAGCAACATCTAGTTTTAAGCCACCGAAGGTATGACCTTCCTCTAGCCAGAATCCAGGTACAGTAGTCATCTCCCCACTGGCTTATCTGGAACTGGTAAGAAGGTTCGTTTTCTGCAGATGAAACAAGTAATCTCAAGAAAGGATTTTCCCCAGAATGCAGAAAAAACATCTTTATTATTTTTATTTATACTTGTCTTCAGTTTAGTGAAAAATTTAAGAACATTATTTAGAGACCTGATTAGATACGAATGAGTACACATACAAAAAAGTACCAGTGACAGTGTTCATAAAGCCACCTTTTCACATCAGTCCTCCAATCTATTTAACACAGTATCCAAATTCAGTGATTTTCCTAATACTTCCCGTTTAGAACAACTTCCTCTGCTAAAATGCAGAATTACGCTTTTTTTTCCCTGAAACCACCCCTGCACAAATACTTGTGCCTACTGAAACACCTGTAATAAGACTACTGCTCAGTCTAATAATAATATATACAGAATAGAAACCTAAATCGGAACATGGACATAACTGATCCTTCTCCACCTCAACAAAATTGAAAAAAAGGGATTTTTCATATGGTTGTCTACCACATGTCTTCAACTAAAAGCTCCCAATGAACTATGCAGTCTCTAACTATATTTAATATCACTACATGTCTTGACACCCTCTCCCCTCCTGAAAGAGTACAAAAATTATTAAAGTATACCAGTAAATTTGATCACAAGGAAATGAAAAATATTTAACATAAATAGATTTGTCCTGGAAAATTTTCAGAAATGGTCATTTGCCAAGAACATAAAAGTATATTTATGGTCAGAAGCCAGTTCACTCATTCATTAAAATATTACACCTGTAATGGTTGAAAGGCTTTACTATGCTGTAACACTAACATTTGAAAACTGAGTTTGAAAAGGCCTTAGTAAGATTTTTACAAACTCTACAGACTATATCTGTTAACCTATAAAATTTGTTCAACTAGGAAAACCTAAAGAAAAGCTAAAGATTTGTTTTGGATGGCTCAAGATGAAGGTTTCACTTGAAAAGGCACCCAGTGAAAGACAGCTGCACAGAGCAGACAGATACACAAATATGCAAGAAATAAGCTCAACACTGCTTCAGTGTAGGCAGGCAGGTGCTGGGGGACCTATTCTCTGCACACAATTACATGTGGGTATGATTCCCCCTCCCAGAAGGAAACATAAAAGTAAAATGCTGGCACAAGTCTGCCAGCACAAGGCTAGAGAAAGGTTTATGGTTCAACAGACTGCAAACACACGTCATTTCCACTGTCTCCACTAACATACCGCTAATTTCCTCAACCCACTCCTCAGCAGTTTCCCAGTACAGTTACCAGAACCTGTCTCAGCTTTGCTACCTAAGGTCCCCAGCCCACTTCAACTGAAATAAATCTACTGTTTAAACCACGTAAGCTAAGCAAAATCGTTCTGGCAGAAACAGAAGGGTTCCCATGCTCAGCTGGCATGTCAGAGGGTGGCGGTAAATGCCGGCAGAAGACGAGTGACAAAGCTGCTGCAGGGTGACTGACGGAGAAGAGAGGTAGCCATCACAGCCACAGCAGCCATGGGCATGGAGACCAAGCAGACAGTACTGCTTACACATGTCGTGGCCCTGTTCCTCCTCAGGATGCCTGTGCAAACGGCCACTTCCAGCAATGGTGGGAAAAAAGCCAATGCCTCTTCCTCCACAGCTGTCCCTCAGGCCCAACATCTTACTTAGAAGATGACTGTCTGCAGTTGGGACCCATATCAACTAAATGTCAGCCATTTCATTACATGATGCTGTCTCACACCTGCAAGCAGGGATGTGCAGAGAGAGCGAGAAAAAGCACTATGCAAGAGCTGCCTGAAGGCTTATCATTTTGGAGAAATTACTGCTAGAAATATTAAAGCACTGGACTTTCCTCTGGAGCTTGGTAGCAGCTTCATTCCTGTTGCATTCATCTGCACCCCAGGAAGCAGAACGGGAGGGAGGAGGCCCAAGGTCCAGGCTGAGAAGATGCTGAAGCTCTCTGTCTCCCACTGTCATTTTAATCAGTACAAACGGCTGTGTGAGGACAAGGAAGTCTTCCTTAGGCTTGAGGGGAAACATATTTTAATGCATGAATCAACTCAGTCATCTGTACTTACTCGGTTTGCACATTTTTTATGTTTAAATCAGTTGACCTCCCCTAAAATACTTAAGTTTCTGAAACTGCATTGGACTGTGCTCTCTTCCTAGAGATTGACTGTTCCTTAGGTAACACACTATTATCATGACATGTTGGGTCAGTCATTGTTCCTACAGCAGCAGTATCTGAATGCTAAGCACCATCACCATCTGTTTTCTGACTAGTCTTGCTGCTGTCCTTTTACCCACAATACCGCTTCCTCTACCATTTATCTTAAAAAAATAGCAAATCCTATGCCACAGGGTAGCATAACCTCATCACCTCTTTAATAGTTTAAACTAGTGACAAAGGGCACTCTTTCAGTTTCCCTACGAACAAACAGTATCTGCTGAAATTCAGTTGATCAGTGTCTGGCCTTGATCAATGAGAGAACCTGCAATTTCTCATTGAACTTCTCCTCTTATCAAAATTAAAGAGCAGAGAACAGATGTCAGGATGCTGTTCAATCCCATCTTGCCCAAAAAAGGTCTCTGAAGGTCTGAAGCAAGTTGCAGAATCCTACAACTTTTCCACCAGCAGTTCCACTCCGCACCCACCAGCCCATGTGCCCCCCCTGAAGAGCCCAGGCACACCCCAAAAGCATCCAATACATGCTTAATGCGCAAGCTGCTGGAAACAACACAGCAGCAACATTTCTCCAAGCAGCAGCACATGTTGAAACAGAAGCTGAAGCAGTAGATACCATGTGAGCGACCTGCTACAGTGTGCTCAGTTTTCTACCTGAATACATCCTGCATAAATGAGTCACAGAACAAGGTCAAGCAAGCTGGAACACCTCACTAAATTTCGTCGATGCCCGTATGACCAGGTAATTCAGACAGTGTAACTGCTTAATGTCACTATTGTATTAATGCAGGACAAAAGACCGGAATATCACACTTCCTAGAGTACGTGGGTGAACCTGAAATAGTAGGTTTTAAAAAGAAAAAAGATATTTATATATACACACATAAATAAAAAAAAGGAAATTAATTCTGGGGAGCATGCAAAATTACATCTTCACTGGCCACAGATGTGCTGCACTTAGGGACTGCGTGGGAAGTTTGCACACATACAGCAGGTACAGAATAACACATTCAATAAAAACACCCAACTTTACTATCTTGATTATAGTTATATTTGACACCAGTGAGGGGAGAAAACCAAACCTGGCAGAGAATCAGTCCTACTACTATTTCTAGCCTTTGCTAATTTGGTTGTTTGGGTGCATAATTATCCTACACACACACAATTTGTGCTTTTAGGCATATAGTCAGTTATATAGCTCAGCTATGAAAAAATGTTGTGTTCAAATTTAATATGCCCCTGAGATGGACATAAATCAACAATTCTGTAAATTTTAATCTCAGCCTAGAACAGTTTCACTTCACAACCACCAAGGGACTAAAACTCACTAAATATTACACACAGCAAGATGTCATGAGGTGGGAAACTACAACCCATGACTGCATTGTCAAAACAGACATCATGTGGCAATACTTGTTATCATCTCCATACCAACCCAAGTTTCATCCAAGTACTGGAGCATTAAAATAGGATTAAAAATTTACTGTTGATTCTTTGATTTTGCCATTTTCTGAGAAGAAATTTATTAAATAACTTGAGTGCTCAAAAGCTGAAAACATTCAACCTGATTTGTACTATTAGTGAGCTGGATCCTGTATCTCCTGGAAATCAACAGAGCATTAACTTCAGTAAACATTGTGATAGGCATAAGGGCCAAACCCAAGAAGGCTGTACTCTAATTATTTTCTCAATGACACATATCTCAATAAGGCAGCTGAGGAAAGTGTTTTTAGACATCATGTTTGAGAGGAGTACTTTAGCACTCAAGTATTTCCAAGTAAGCAGAAATACTTATATGCATGTGTTCAAGAAGTCTAGAGATACTGATTTACAAGAACTTGGGCTCCTCAAGTTTCAGTTCTTCTCAAAAGGAAAACTTCCAGCAATATCATCCTGTACAGAAAATGCAATTTGTTACCTTAAAACCTCCATAGAATATTTTAAAGCATGAATAAAAAAAGCCCAAATCAAGACCACTGTGTGAAATATTGAACATCAGATCCTGACATGCTTTTGTGTACCATGTACCCTCGAGCAGGTATAATAAAATACATTTTCTACAGAAAGAAATAATTTAACACTTAAAGTATATTTATTCTAGTTCAGATGACAGTGGAAAAAAATGTGCCTGTTTGTTATATTAAAAAATAATGAACTATGGAATTATAAAACATCATGTCATAACTATCTAGGTTCAAGTGCAATTCCCAGGCCAAATTTAACCTTTATTGTGAAGGAAAAAGGAACTCTGCAGGTAACACTTCAACTAGATTTGAGCAGTCAGACATGCGTTTCAGGTTACAAAACAATTTCACCACCATAATTTCTGGTTTTTAGTGACTGCCGGGGGTGCTACACTGCTAAACCACGCCTGCCCATGTCCCCATCTCTGGTGTCTGTTTGCAGCAGGAGATCTGGCAGCAGGAGAGGCATGCCCAGAGGGCAGAGAGGTGGTTAAGGGGAGAGAGGGCTTGCAGTTTCCACAACCCCTCAGCAGCTGGTTTCTGAACAATAAGCAATGTCCTTGCCTATCTATTAGCAGGGGAAACTTCTTCATCCCTCAGTCTAGCTGTCAGTATCCTAAGCAAAGATGGTACACCAGCCTGGGAATACAAGGGGACTCAGTACTGTCAGAGAGCAGTAAGTGAGGAAGGGGAGTGCCCAATAATGTCTCCAGCTGACACCAGATGTTGATGCTCTGGAGGAAAGTACACAATAATTAATCATAATCCCAGAAGTCAAATTAGGCACCAAGACACTTAGGTCTTGACCCAACAGAAAACCAGCCAAGTTCTAAAGCATGACATTTTATTGTAATCCTGCCCAAGGCAGCAACATGCGCTACAATACACGGAAAGCACTGCAAATAATCTTGTTTGTTCAATCTAGGGAAGAAAGGAGGTGAAGCAAGCACAGTCCTTCTACCTTCTACATGCACTGGAAATGTTCTCCACTGAACTGGGACAAAGCACATTTTTGAGAAGGAAACCCCATCTCACTTTAAATACTCCCAGCAACAGCAAATTTATTACAATGCTTTATTGCCCTTGTTGCTACTTATTATTTTAAGGTACAACATACCTAACTTCATCTCCCAGACACTGGATGTCTCAGTAAGGTCAAGTAAGTATCATGTATTTTCCTTACACATACATACGATATATAAGGGCATAATTTCCCCTCTTAGTCTCTTGTAAGCTGAATAATGTCTGTACACCCTGCATTGTGAATCTTGATTTCCAAACGCTGGATCACTTTTTTCACTGTACTCTTACTAATATTTCACATCCTTCCTCACATGTGAGCAGCAAAACCAGACACGGGATTCCCATGATCTTGCTAATGCCACGTACTTTCCTGTTTCTGTGCAATATTTATATTGCTATACAGCCAAAGACCACACTTTAGTCACAGCATTACAATGAAAACTCCTGTTGAGATGATTCTCCACACAAATTCTTAAGCCTTCTTTCAAATTACGAGTTTGAAGACAGCCTCCTATCCTGCCGATGTCTGGTTCCTTTGTATGTAGCTGCATGAAAAATGCCTTCTGCTGGATGCTGACCATGTAAAAAAAATGACTTGGAGTACGCCATAGTCGTAACTTTTTTCACATGCACACAAACCTGCATGTAAGCTATTGGTAACGATGAGATATAATCACAAAAACTGTGAATATAATGATATTAAACAGCCTTACACCAAGATCCAGCCCCCAGGGGATCCCATAAAAAACCAGCTGCACTCCCATAGAAGAAAGGCACGCCTAAGTTCCTCTCTAAACTACGAAAGATTCATGAAGCAACTTTGCCAATGTTTGTGGTATTTATTCCACAGTGACCCCATGGCACAATTGTTTTAAGCTCACACTTCACTGCAGAGTTAATAGATATATCAGGGACACAATATAGGGTGAGTCTGCTACAAGAGAACAGTTGATGAATAGCTTAGGATATTTGGGAGATGTGGTTTTTTACAATTAAAAACGCTGGGAAGCAATTTGCTCTAGTTCTACTGTAAATTGGTCTTTAACAAGTGTTAAGTCATTCTGAAAGATTCAGAATGAGTAAGCCCTGGCTTGTCATTTATTTCAGAGGCTCCATTTTAAAGTTTTCAATTTTTCATCCAGGAAAACAACAATGAATAATGTGAGTAAGGAAAAGCATTCATACAATTAACAAAAGAGCTTTAGGTTCTATTCTCTATTAAAAAAAAATCAGAAATAACTGGGTGCCAATTAGTCAACTGGGTAACCTGTTAATTAATATTATAATTAATCAGCATATTTACACGTACATGAACATACACACAGTATTGATTAAGCTTGTAGCACCGCCTATTAAGCAGTTGCAGAACACTTCCAGTGCAAGATGCTGCTTCCAGCTGCTTGTAACTTGGCCAGACATTGACTGTTTGGGTTGAAACTTTCCAAGTTGAATGTCTGCCTCAGGCTAAATTTTGTTCCATGTGTTGTAGAGGTTGCCTCCAAGGGAGGAGTGCAGAAAAAGGTAGACTGTGATTAGAAGAACTCAGCCAAAATACTTCAGCTGTTCTCAGAACAAGACCAGGGAAAATGCTGTCTTTCAATGTTGATAGAAATCTCTGGCACACTTGGAAGGCTACAGCACCCTTCCAGCTCTTGGTGACAGATCTGAAATCAGACATGAGGGCTGAAGCCACTATATTGGAGGTTTTGACACCTCCATGAAAAATCCATACACATTTGGTCAAACATCCAAAGACAAATTGCACTTTTGTGCATTTTCAGTAGGCATCCGCTAGGCCACATCTGCATTCTTCTTAACTCCTCATGCTGATCAGACAACATAGGCCCTCCCCACAGCAATCAGCAACTTCTCCCCCAGTACCCCTGCAGGACAAGGCTGCAGCTCAAATAACCGTGCTCCAGGCCAGGGAGTGGCAGCAGGTTCCAGGCTTTCCACAGAGTGGCTGGTGCAGGCCATGATGGCACCAGGTACCTGGGACATGAGTAGGAGTCCTCCTTCTCCTTGCCCTTTCCCTGCCCCATCCTACAGGTCTTCGCAGTAACACAGACCACAACCACAACATACCACCATCAGTTATTCTTAATGGAGAGCTCCAACAGCAGAGTCCCAGGTGTTACATTAGGAACCCCACTGACGAAGGATGGCAACAAGAGTACGCTATCCTAGGCTGCCAGTGTGTTTTTCAGCTCTTTTCCTAAGGTAAATAAAACCTAGGAAATTACACACAAAAAAGCAGTACTAAAAATGTGATTAACACAGAAGAAGTTAGGAACTATTATAAGTAAGTAGCATATGTCAATTAAAACCATCTCCTGGTGGTTATATGCATGAAGGTGAATCTTTAATTGTGACTGACCTGGTCACATTTTTTTTCCCCATAGAAACTTAGTTATAATTAACACACTCCTCTTTTTGCCCTTGTTCTCACTACACATTGCAAACCACAGAGGGAATTATTTATTTTTTCCTAGGTTCTTTTATGTTTCTCATCACTGCAGCAGTCCATAAGATAAAGGATACTGTTATCCCCATTTTTTTAAAGATGGGAAACTAAGATATTAAAAGATTAAAGCAAAAAGCTGCAGACACTTGAGTGACTAATTCTGATACTGAAAACTTGTATTTCTAACATGCTTAGACCTACAAAACATGTTCTGTATGTTGAGAGCGAACAGCCGTTGACATTTGTTCCAGATGGACGAGTTCAGTATAACTGCAAACCACATCCCAGGAACTCAGGCCAGGCACTCAGAAAACCCAACAGCTCATGTATGAAAACCTTCATGCGTAAATCCTACAGAAAAGGCAGGAGCTGCAAAATCCAATTCTCCAGACATCTCAGGTGTGAAACTACCTCTCGCTCTGCATATGATCATCTGCCTCGTTCACGTCACCTCTTCTCACTGCTGCCCAGCTGGGAGCTGCTACACCTTGGCAGATGCACCTCTGGCTCATCACCCAAGCTGGCCAGGAAGGACAGTGATGGACCACGTCACGATGGACACTGTCATCATGCGCAGGTCCAGCGCAGCCAGGTGAGCCTGGCATTTTTACAGTTCCTGAGCACTCTGCAAACTTACTGACAGGGTAGGGCTGGGTGGGGTGGAGAGGCAATAGATGTATAGAATACAGAGTATATAGAGATCAGCTACATCCACTGGGTGGCAGGCATGTTTCACGGGATCCAGATACGGGCATATACAGAGGTATACAAATGAAACCTCCTAAATACTGTGCTTGTTCCCTGTCTCAGAAGCAGCAATTTAACAGACACGGTAAAAAAAATTATCCCTCAGAGTAACATTAACATAATTAACATATTTCGCCTTCATTTTAACACCAGGTTCTTGTCCACAGCACTGAGGCATTCAAAGTGTCCTGGCACTTGACGCTCTGAGGTGTGTGGACACAGGGTGCCTCACATCACTTCTGCGGGTGGGTGCCCAAATGCAAAGCACCATGCAAGAGCCTTCAGAGTCTCTGCTGCGCTAATTAATGTGTAAAGAGCAATGCCCACAGAGGCCAAGGCTTTAAACTCTTACTCAATTTAACAAACTGGGGGGAGGGGAATTTTTTTTGGACTAACAGCTGTAAATGCATCCATGTGCGTAGGCAGATAAATTCTAAAAGTTCAGAGAAACACAAAAAGCCAGCATTTTCCATTAATTTCCACTTAGCATCTAAGCCGAGTAATTTCAAAATTCGCTTAAAAGATGTTGCTGGAGAAGAGGCCATTGACCAAGTTTCAACCCAGCACATATTTTTATAACCAAGCTGTAAACTACATAAAAACTACACTTATAATGGAAATGCTGACAAATGCATAACTACTGCAGTTAGCTATGACAGTCTGACCACAAGTCCTCTTTCAGGAAAAAGCAACGTTCCTCTCCCCCCTCCTTTCTAAGGCTGCTCGGCAGCAAGCTGGGGCAGGGGGCGCGTGACACGTACGCGTACCCTCTGTCTTATCCTTTCACTATGAATTTAAGCAACTCTCATTCCACTTTATTTCCCACACGCTGAATGAGCCACCCCCTGTTTTTGCAATAAACAACCTGAGGGGCCTCTTAACTCCATGACTCACTCCGCAGGCTTCTCCTCCACCCTTGTGCGCGACTATAGCAAAAAGGCTGCCAGCTGTAGCCGGTGAATTAACTTTTTTTTTCTTCGCGGCACCGTTGGGAAATAAGTCACACAGCCCTGTGGGGACGGGGGGATGGAATACAAACCCGGTGTAACTTTTGTTTGTGGGGGGGAGGGAGCTGCTGAGGAAGGGCTTCTCCCCCCAGGAGGCAACACGGCCCGTCCGGGGGCCGATCTGTCAGGAGCGCCCGTGGGCGACCGTGTCGCCTGTCACCCCCGCCCCGCGGCGCCGCCGCCGCCGGCCCTTGGTCCCGGCCCCCTCTCCTGCCGCCTCCGGCGCGCACGCACGCGCGCGCCACGGCCTCCCCACGCAGGGCCGCGCGGCCGCCAACCGTCCCGCGCGCGCTTGCGCCCCCGCCCCGGCAGCGCGTGAGAAGCAGCCGGCAGGCGGGGGGAGGAGGCGCAGTAGAAGTGGGCACCCAGCCCCCGCCCCCCCGGGCACACGCGCTGCCCGAACTCCTCAGAAAGTTCGCAGGAGCGCCAACAGGGCACCGCTGCCCGCACGCACGGGACCCGCCGTCTCCCCAGCCTCTTCGAACACACACACACACCCTCCCCCCCTCGCCTTCTCTCCCACAGCCGCGGCGGGGCAGGAGCAGCCCGACATGGGGTGCTGCCGGCGGTGGGGCTCGAACCCGCGGGTCAGGAAGGCTCATCCCCCGCGGGGGAGGGGGGAGAGGCTCCCCTGTCTCCCTGAGCGCGGGGCTTGCCACAACCTGTGGCGGGCGGGCGGCACTCACCGAGCGGCAGCGGCTCCCTCTCCGAGCGGCTCCCCGCAGAGCGCTCGCCTCTCCCGGGGGCGGGGGAGGAGGAGCGGGCGAAGGCAGGAGGTGGGGAAGGGCGGGGGAGGAGAGGGCGGATTGAGCCCTCCCGGCTCCCGTCGTTGCCCTTCCTCCTCCCGCCTCCCCGGCCCGCCCCAGCGGCGCGGCGCGGCTGGCGGGGAGCGGTGGGGACCGGCGCGGTGAGGCGGCGCTGCCGGGGAAGCGGCGATGTGAGTGGCGGGTAGTGGGAGGGAGCGGGCAGCGCCGGTCGCGCTCCGCGGGCAGCCCCCCGCCTTGAGGCCTGGGGCCGCGGCCGGGCAGGGCCGGCAGCGCGGGATGGGGGGCGACAGCGGCGGGGCAGGACCGGGCCCCGCTGCGCGCAGGCCGTGGGGAGGCCTTGGGCAGCCAGGCTGCGGCTGTGGCCGGCGACCCCCGGCTCTCTGACCGGGTCGATTTCCCTCTCGCTCCGGTACCTCTGCTTCTGTCCGTCTTCCTTCCCCCCCCCTCCGCCCGCCCGGTTGTTTGTTTCTGCTGCGCTTTCGGTCCCTTATCTCTCTCGGACACGCCGGGCGGCTTCGTGTCCCGTCGTGCGGAGCGGTGAGCGCTGCGGGGGAGGGCGGATGGCCCCCGGCCCCTGCTCCCACAGACCGCGGCTTCCTCTGGTGCCTCTGGTCCTGGGCGAAGCTTGTGGAAAAAAACCTCTGTGCCTTGGTTTTGCTGGACATCGCTACCTTTTCTAAGTGTTTAATTAAAAATTTTGTGGTAATACCTGACCACATGGGGGAAGGGAGGGTGTTAAAAATCCAAGCTTTGGTCCTTATAAAATGAGAATTCTGTGTGAATGGTATTTTTTAGTTACTTCTCAAGATATCATAACTTCCCAGCTGGAAAAAAAAACATCTGAACGAACCTGATGAAAAATTTCTTTAGAGATCTTTTTTTGGGGAAGCATTTGGTGGTTACATTGTGTCAGCCTGTCTTGCAGACTGACACTACTTACAGCAGTGTTCTTAATTTTAGTTACTGCTAAAATTATACCTGAACAGTTTCTTGACCCAATTTATGTTGCTGTTTTTTTCCTCTCCTAATTCTTATCATAGTGTTCCTGACATAGCCCATATCTTCCTTCTGTATCTACAGCAGAAGACCTCTGCTCTCAGTAGATATCCCTGACTTCAGATATTTAACTTTTGAAGACTGACTCAGGCAGTTTGCTTTAGGTTCCCTGTATAGGGTAGAAACACATCTGTGAGTTCAGTTTGCCTATTTAGGATGGAAAGAGTGGCATTTTGGAGATTGCAGTCTCCCTCTACTGACATGGAGAACTTGATATCTCACTTTTTAGATAGCTGAAGTTAGGGGAGATCAGCTCTGTTGAAGCTCCATACATGCAGAAGTCTGCCTGCCCTGATATTCTTGTGCATTCTTGTATATTGTTAAAAATATCTGCATCATTACCTTTCCATTTACATAATTCACAATTTAGAAAAGAGATCTGTCAAGGTAAATCCATGCAAATGAGCTCTAGCACCAATACGGGTCATACTGAGCAGCTTCTGCAGACTCTGCTTTCTGCTCAGATTGTCTTGAGGGACATTACGATTTGTATGTTGTTCAGAGGGGGTTAATATAGTAGTAGAAAGAAGTAGCCACTTGGATTGTAAACTGCAATTTACAGAAGGATTCCCAAAAATATAGTTAACTTGATGGCTAGAAGAACTAAATCCTTCACAGAACTGCCCTATTTCATGTGGAGGAAACTACCATCCAGTACTACTCTGTAGGAGCCCACATATAGACATATGTTCTGTGATACGTTAGAAGGCCAGCAAGCTGAGGTTAGGTAGAAGGACTACAGCCCTGTGTAGTCGGTGTGTCAGGGATGCTGATTTCTTGAGTCTTTATTTTTAAATACTGTTTTTTAAAAAATAAAAATTATGTATCTAAGAAGAGTTATTAGGATAGGATACTGCACTATGAATGAATGGAGTTGCTGTGAATTATTAGGGAGCATGGTTCATCAGGGCTGTGGCACTGGAACCTAGTTCATGGTACAAGAAAACCTCTTCCTTTTCAGCTTCCCTGCAGATTTTAGCATTGCATTCTTAGGTCTTACCAATACTGGGATATTTGAATTAGAAATAGCTGTTCTGGAATGGCTCCTCATGTGGAGGAGTGTCTATTGTAAAAAGTATGTGATTTTTTTCTTCTTTCTACTTCTTTCCATTACAGAACTATTATTTTTCTTTAGAAGTATACGGTATTCCCAAATGGCATTTATTAGTATTTCTGAACACTGTTCTGTTAAATAATTAGCAAAGTAAAAATGCCTGAGTTTGGGAAATTTATCTCTGAGTTTCAGAGTTTTCATATCTCTTGAGATGGGGAGTGTGGCAGGTGCTGTTAATGCAGAGTTGCTATTTGTTCTTCCCCAACTTTTCACTCCCTCTGAAGTTTTAAATTAATTTTAGAAACTGAAAATGGTTTTGTACATTTTGCACTCTACAGCTGTTGGCAGCAAGAGTTCGTAATTTCACTGAAGTTTCAAGAAAACAGTTTGATGTTCACTCCCTCTTTTTCCCTTCTTCCCCTTTAGCCCTCTGAGCTGTTGCACATTCTGCCCCTGAGTGGTTTGACCAGTAAAGGTTGAGAGAAAATCACTGTTCTTCATGAGACTCAAATTTCTTGCAAGTTAGTACAGGATTTCCAACTCTGGCTGAAAGTTTACAGCAGTTTGTCCATCTGTATTGGTGCTGCTCTGTTCCCCGCGTGCCCAGTAGCAGGTTGCCAAGCTGACTTGCTCAGCCAGCTCTGGGAAGTCATGCTCTGAGTGGACTTTGTTAGAACCCCTCTCAAGTAGTGGAGGTTTGCAGTAAACTTGCATAACTCTCAGTGTCCATGTCACCAAGCTCCCGTTTGGATAGTCACACCTGCGTAAATGGGTACAGTGCTGAACCTCAGCCCTGCAAACCTGGACAAGCCAGACTTCATGCACTCTGGACTGTCTCTTTGTTTTAGTGAAAGGAGGAAAGATACTTGTGCTGATGACTGGCTGGTCAGCTTTCAGGTCCTTAGCAGGTTGACCCAGCTGAAAACAGGAATCAACCTTAACTTTACTGCTGTAAGTGCAGGCAGGAGATAAGGAGTCTTAAAAGCTGTACTGCAATGACGTTTTAAAATACCTGTGTTTCCCTTGATTTGTACGCAATTATTCAAGTATAAAAGACCTTTGTGCCACTTAACTGCATCTATATTTGGCAGATTAATTAAATAGTCATATACTTAAGCATTGTAATTGATCTGGATTACCTTTCAGGCTTGTGACCTGAGCCTGTGAAGCATTTGTAGCATCTCTCTGAAGTGGGGTCTCACTAGTTGCTGCTCCTTTCCAAACACTCCTCTCTGGTTCACTCTTATTGCAGCACCGTTGGTACTTTGCAGGCTCCATGTTTGTTACAATGGCAAATGTTATTTGGTGGATATTTCATCTGAGCTTGCTCTTTTTTTTTTTTTTTTTGAGTGGTAGGAACTCAGTTGGAAAACTTAATTTAAGATAATTTCTTAGCATATAACATTACTCATGCTCGTAAGTTGCAGAATGGGGATGATAATTTCCACAATTAACTTAATCATGAAATGCAGGATTTAAGGTTCCCAGGATATCAGCCCTTCTTCACCAAGTATAATTTACATTTATTTTATATGTAGCAACAGAGCGCCAGCTCCAGTCTTTATCAAAACCAATAGGAGGTGAAGACAAAAGGCTCTTGTCATCAAGACCTGGATTTGTATTTAAACCCCAAGTGCACCCTCAGGTTCTCCAGCATGATAGCTCTATGTGTAGCTACAATGGTTTGCAACAGATGTGACGTCTGGTAGTGTTTAGGAAAGAAATCGGTGGAAAAATATAGGTGTAAAAATACAGCTTGTCACACTCTTAGGTCTTGATTTTTGGTGGATGCAGCTCAGCAGCCTTAATTTTAGGCACTTACACTTGAATCTGTTGAAGAGAAAGAGCCAGCCAGCTCCGTTAGGTTAAACTTGGAAATACACAGATGTTCTTGCACCTTGGAAACATACAGTGAGGCTCTTTTACAATTTATGTGTTTTCTGTCAGAATTGGTCCATTGCCTTAGGAAGGTTAACCCAGCTTTTAGCTGGAAATTTGTCTCAGATGATGTCAAAGGATTTAGGGACAATTTAGAAGCTATATCTCCAATAGGAAAAAGGGCCCCAAAGTATTTCTGAGCTTTGAATTTCTCCTTCCCACTCAGCTCATGTTCCAGATGGAGTATTCAATTTCACAGCCTTTTGCCCTAGTGCGTTTTGATATATAAATCTCAAAAGCCTATTAATTAAATGTGTGACTAAGTAATCACCCAGTTTTAAAATACACCATTTAGGGTTGAGCGGATTTCTGTTTAAATCGGGGGAAGCCCAGCTTCTTCTTTCTAGCTTTCCAGAAACTTGCTTGAAAAGCTGCATGTTGCTAACACAGTATTGCTTATAGGTGGATATATTTTTGCAAGGCATAATACTTTTAAATAATCATTGCCTCTTAGAAATTGTATTTTTACATTAAGCACTGGTGGGAGAGCGTATTTTGATATCTGCTTAAATTTTAAGTGTTGAGTCAATCAGGTCTGTTTCTGTTTTGAAAGGTCTGGTCAGACCTATCATAAGGTTTGAGGGTGCTATTGTGCATGGAAGAAGTTTTGTTTTTATTGAATAAAAATGTAAGGAAGTGTTCTCCTTGAACTCTGTACATTAATCTTCAGATGGAATGCAAAGATTCATTTTTTGTATTGATCTTTCTTAATGTTCTCAGTGTGATCTTTAATTGTTTTTTTTCTTTTCACCCCTCGTTCTTTTTTCATTTTAACTTAAAAACATAGAAGTCTGTTGCTGCAATGTGTTCTATTGAACCCAAGCACGGCATCTGTTGCTTCAAGCTAACAAGAAATTGAATTATTTCTGCACAAGCCTTGTCTGGCATTAGAGAGTGTTTTTTGATGAAGAAACAGCCATTGGAAGGGTTGTTTGTTTTATTGTTAAATACTTTTATTTACTAACTTCTGAGCTCTGAAGAGTTTTTCCCAATTTTTTTCACATATATGCAACTTATATAAATTGCATAGTTCAGAAATACTCCCATTTTTACACTGAAGCAGCCAAACAATTTACTGCTGTGTCTGGGACCCAACAGGTCAGAGTCTGTTGTAGGATTCCCCACAGTAGCTCGTGTTGTCCAGAACTGCACCTCTGTGTTGCTGAGATCACTGAATACAATATCCAAACTAGATTTTGACAGTAAATCTAGAGTTTTACACTTACAAACATTTATTATATGCATTTTTTATGAAAAGCAGTGCAAGTGGCGTGTTTCTGACAGTTCTGCATTTAATTAGGGAATCCAGAGTTCCTTGTTTATCTCTGGCTTGCTCTGTCTTGTATTTCTGGTTCTTACAGCATCTCCTCCATTGTAAAAATTTTGCAAACTTTGGGGGTCAGATGGGCACAATGCCAATATTGAACTGTGCTTTATAGCACACCATTGTCAATATAGCTACTCTTCCTACCTCCTCATACCTTATTTAAAAAAAACAAACAAACAAAAACTCTTAGCACTTGATTACCCAAAGACGAATCAATTTAGTTTCTGAATTTAAAAACCTGGGGCTTTGCTTATTGTTTCAGATTATGCATTTTTTTTTTCTTTCCCCAGGGCCGATTACTGGAAATCTCAGCCAAAAAAATTCTGCGATTACTGCAAGTGCTGGATAGCAGACAACAGACCTGTACGATGGTCTACCATACTATGTCAATGATTCTGAAATAGTAATTTGAATTACAGGCTTTTAACATCACTTCTGATACTAATTTATTGATGCATGATTTTTTTTTGTTTAAAAATGCCTGTGTAATACCTGTGATATTTAAAATGTATTACGTGAGAGCCAGATACCTGCGTGTAAGATGGTGTGTACTGTTCTACTTAGCAGTACAGATAAGAATTGAAATATCTGACCCTGCTTTTTCTGTAACAGGCTCTGTAACTTAACATTTGGTCTGTCTTGAAACTTTGTGCCTGTTTCTAGCTTTTGTATGCAACTAGAAAGCAAAGCCTGGCATACCTACTGTTTATCTATGGTAGGGCTGGTACAGCCAGCGCTCTAAGCATTTAAAGCAGGTTTCTTTCATTTCAGAGGGCCCACAGAAATGTTACTGGGTTACAGAAAGGTGTTTCTGACTTCTGCAGACTACTGTACCCATTGGTTTATTGGAAAGAAGTTTTGCATTCCTGACTGGATGCCTGGGTACTCCTGGAGCTGAGCTTCATCTGTCTTACAGTTAGACAGATACCTGCTGTGCAGAGTGAGAAGTGCGAGATGATTTGTTTAGGTTTCTTCTTGTAGTCAGTGAAGAGAAATAGGTGTTAAAGGGGGAGATTTGGGTAACTTCTAAAGTCTCTGTTTAAAGAAGATGAAACATCCCCTGGATGTGAATCCTGTGCACATTGG
>VZTO01013937.1:0-40377 GCA_013400615.1 Syrrhaptes paradoxus
CCGTTCTATGATTCTATGATCTAAAGGGTTTAGAGGAGAGAAAGAAGAGACAGCACATAAAGTAGTGTTTAAGGAGGGAGCTGCTTCGCGTTGTAGAAGATAGCTGGGCAGGTAAGTATGACTTCAAAAAATGAGAAAGATTAAATAGGTATGAAAACTGGATTTGATATAAGGAAATGTAATATTTTTCTACACAATGAGCTCCAAGTCTCAGTCCACAATGCAGGGTGAGCTGCTTGGGACGCAATCGAACAGCCCGTAAGGATGTTTTTGTAAGGCCAAATTGGTAAACAACTCAGCACCCATTGTAGGATACTGCAAACCCATCGTCTCCACCTTCTCTCAGGCCTTACTGTTTGCTGTCCTTCTCTGGCTGTCCTGCAACAACAGCAACTTTATTGTTAACATTTTTCTCCCTGATGGGTATGGACAACATCAGAGGCACTCATGGCAGCTTGCTATTCTCAGCCACAAGCTAGGAACTGCTGCTCTCCTCTGCATGTCAGTTAAACAAGCCCAGACTCAAATATATATAGGGGAAAATAAAAGAATTTTGTGTGTGGATTGTAAATAGGTTTAAACTAAAATAATTGACTGTTCTTCAAGCATAAGCTGCAAGAACTGGGGATTAGCATTAAAGAGCATTCCACTTTTTCCCCTTTTTGATAAGGCTCCTGTTGTGTGTTTCTTATTTAATTAATACCACAGACAGTAAATCGTTGCCTTGTTTCCAAATTGTGAGAGCATTAGCCACTTTTAGAATGAAACCTGTTGTAGTGTGAAAGGATATCCAAACAAATGTATGCTTCAAAAGGATTATTTTACCCTAGAGACTTAATTTATACAAAACAGATTATTGGAATACAGCAAAATTCCCATTAAAACATGAGAGTCATAAATTTTCTGTTGAGTGAAGCATAGCTTAAATTATGAGGATTTAATTATAGTAATGATTATAAAGTTAGAGTTGAAAGGTGATTCATGTTCAGAGCTTGATTTTCTTTTTCTGCTTCCTTTTCAGTATTCCTCATTAGATTCCCTTTATGTTTTCCCAAAAATCTTCATCTTAAAAGAGTAACTGAGTCACTCTGTGATTATGACTTTATTTTCCCAGCAGCAGGTTGAATTTTGAAGATAATCAAATAAAACATTTTAGAAATACAGTGCATGGCTCTGGTCGGTGCCGTACCTCACACCAGGATCTCCTCAGAGATTGCTCCATGGAGGTTTAGCATGCAAGAGCAACATTTTGAAATCACCTCCTACCTACAGACATCCCTGCTGCAAGAGCATGCTGCCTCCAGCTTCCTTCCTCCCTCCAGCTCTTTCTTGTCTGGAGACTGATCAGCATCAATACTATGGTTTCTCAGTACAAATATTACATTTTTTTGCCTTTGTTCCCTCTTCCTGTTGCTTAGCACCCTTGTTCCTCCACATTTGGCTTTGCCCACCCTGCCTGTGGTGGGAGTGCGGGGGTGCCTGCACTGGGTCCTGCCTCGTGCACCCCACAGAAGCCTCAGAGCCCCACTACCTTCACCTCACCTCATCCATACAGAGATCAGGGGAAGGAGATGGGTCATCAGTCACAGCTCATCCTACCAAGAGAATGATTTGGCAATGCCCTGGGTGTGTGCCTATGTACAGATGGAAGAGGAGGAGTTGTGAGACTAAAACCAGAGTCAATCTAGCATGTCATCTGGCATGAACTCACAAGATGACATGGTGATGATTCAGCTTGGAAGAGGCCTCAGGAGGTCTCTAATGCAGCCCCCTGCTCAAAGCAGGCTCGCCTCTGAGCTCAAACCAGGTTGCTCAGGGCTTTATCTAGTTGGGTCTTGAAAACCTTTAAGGATGGAGACTGCACATCCTGTCTGGGCAGCCTGTCCCACTGCCTGCCTGTTCTCATGGTTGAAAAAGCTTCTCCTAATGTCCAATCTAAACCTCTCTTGCTTCAATTTATGTTCATTGTCTCTTATCCTTGTGAAGATCCTGGCTCCTGTTTCTTGACAAGTACTGCAGAACCACTGTGAGGTCTTCCTGAAGCCAATGCTCCTCCAGGCTGAACCAGGGGAATCCAAGGCCAGTTGCTGGACAGGTCATAGAATCATAGGATCATAGAATGGTTTGCGTTGGAAAGAGATCGGGTGTTTAAACTCAGCCCATATACGCATATGTATATATTTGCATGTATGTTTTTCACTAGTGGGTTTTTATCCTGTCCAGACAGAAAGAGGAGCAGGATGAGGCCATTAGCACTGTTTGTCTGAGTGCTGAGTATGTCTGTTTGTGTTGATCTTTGGGCTGGCCATGTATTTAGGTATATATATGTTATATATATGTTGTATGAGTGTTTGTGCAGCCTCACCTCAGCAGGATGGACACATCCTGCAGCCTCCTCACAGCCTGTGTACTGGTCCTGCAGGTATGGAGACAGCAGTGCCCAGGCTGCACACCCAGCGTGTCACTTGGCACCCAACCAAAGCAGGCAGCAGTGTCATATTGCTATAATGTTCTCTTCCACCCATAACTGCTTCCAAAAGCAAATTTTAGATCTCGGGGCAGCTGAACATAGGACTATCTTTCAGACAGGTTGTAGCACAACTGCCCTGGACATGTCTATGCCCTACAGTTTAATATGGCAGCAACTCAGGGGGTCTGTCTAGAATAACAAACTAACAAGCAGGTTGAGAGCATGGCTGTGAGCCCTGCCCTGTGGTTGCCCATGCTGTTTCAGGGTTAGGGGCCCTTGGCACTGCTGTGGCAGGTGCCAGCTGGGACCATCCCATCCGCCAGTTATCCCAGTGGGATATCTCAGTCACTGCAGATTTTTGCTGTCCTGTTTAATGACAAGCTTCTAAAATTTGTTAGTAATCTGAGTTATTGTGTAGGAACCAAGTCTCCTGTAAAACACTGGACTGCTACCTCTGCATGCATTCACAGTGTGACTGTAAGAGTTTGAAGAAGCTGTAACTGTTTTTTACTCCTGCCCGTGTTAAACCAGGGGGATCACCTGGAATGTGTTAAGCAGAAATGAGAGTGAGCTCACATCCCTTCTCCTCATTACCCCACAGACACCAAGCACCCATTTCCACAGGAAAGGTAGTAATTCAACTTCATAGCTACTATGTGAACTGTTTTATTACTTATAGTGGGATTCTTTGCTGTAAGACATGCACACAGGCCAGTGAAGTTTTATAAGACAGCATGAACTCAGCGTGACCGCTGTACTCAGTTGTGCGCACTGGGCTGAGGACTTGCTTTTTTGTGAATATGTTGCCTGTGATCTAAGTTTCTTTTTGGAGTAAGCAGAAAGCAAAACACTTGTCATTTATTAATTTTTTACTCTTTGGACTCCATCATCTGAGTACCTGTAAGTTCAGTTTTCATCTTTAATTTTCTAGTTATTGTGCATTACTAGTTTATTTTCTCCAATCCATCTGATATTTACCATGTACCTACTAATAAAAAAATCTTATGTATGTGGGGACAGGTTTGAAAGGATTGTACTTTTGCATTTAGAATTAAGCTGGCACAATTAAAGAAAGTCTGTGAGGCACCCTACTGGAGTACGCAGAAAGGTGAAACCTGTAGCTTGCTTCCTCAGGACAGGCAATACAGCCAGACTGAATCCCATAATCACAGCAGTTACACTTACTTACCTACTCACCTTTTTTTTGGTATTATAAATGCTGGTCTCTTGCAGACTAACATTAGGCTACACACGTCTCTACATAGCCAGTTGCCTAATTATATTTTTACACATCTGACCCCATCTGTCACCTTTTTTACCGACATATAACAGTACATTTCAAACCTGACTTTAATCAGTAGAATTAGCTGGTCTTTCACTCCCGTTCTACTTTTGCAAACATTAGAGACCAGATGTTAAAAGGAAAGGCGGTTCCTGAACTGTCCATCAGACAGAAAAGGACATTTAAAAACTCTTCCTGTTCTGAGTATTCACGGAAACACCAAGCTGATCACTCTGCTAATGGTTAAACTTGCAGCTGACTGAGAGGCAGATAGTCAGTGTGTGCACATTTTGCCAAGTTAGTCCAGTCTGAAAGATAACAGAAATAGAAATAATAAACCTTTCTTGGTAGGATTTTTCAGGGTTTTGTGATCTTATATTTTTTTAGTGGTGTTTAGTTAGTAAAGTAAAAACAACACACAAAAAAAATGGCATCACTCTCATCTTTAGAGTGTAACCCCCCCCTAAAAAAAGGAAAGGGAGATTCACATGATTATCAATATTTTGATAGTTCTTTAGTTCTTTAACTTCTTGGCACCACAGCCTGAACTCTAAAAAAGGGGACATACATTGAAAATACATGACTGATTTTTGCTTCAGATGAATCTGAATATTATTGTTGCTGAAAACTTATTTTTCTTGTATTGTTCTACTATCAAAACAACTGTGAAGCCTCTAAAAGTAATAAGCATAGCTGGTAAGATTCAGATAAATCTGCCAAATGAGGAAGCTACATTTAAACCAGACAAAATACTTTCCCAGTCTTGCAAGTAAAATTAAATTCAGTAGAATTAAAATCAAATGGAGCTATCTGAATGGCAAGTGTAAGTCTGCTTTATACAAAAAATCAGACTTTTCACAGTATCAGCTTGTAAAGCTAATGTATATGAACAATTACTCTTAGTACCTCTGCCAGTGCAGTATTTCTAACTGTGTCCATAAGGAGACAGGTGCACAAAAGATCTGCATCTAAGATAGTATCTTCAGATAATGTTATGAGCTGCTTCCTGCATTTTCATTCTTATAAGACTGTTGAATGTGAATGTTGACTATGTTCATACAAAATAATGCTCATCTGTTTACTTTCTCACAGTTACATCTTAGAACATGTCCTGTGCACTCTCCATGCCTACATGCAGGACTCCTGCCTCTTCCACTGGAAGTTCATAACTTTATGTTCCAAGAAACTGTCACTGTCTCTAATCTCTTCTTCATGACTTACCATGACTTCGACCCAACCTGTGTTGCCTATTTTGGAACGCCTGAGTGGTACAGACATCAACCAAAGAGAACTTTCAAAATCCACCCAAACTATTCGGTGTTTGTAAAAAGCTTGGCCATACATTGCATGTAAAAATGTCATTTTTTTTCAAGAAACTGAGGCCATACCTACTTACAGTATTCAGTTCATTCTCTCTGTTACTACTCTGTTAGCTCTCTGTGCTACTCTGCAAACACAAAATGTCAATCTCAGCTGTGTTTTAAAGGCATTAATGCTTTGCTTGAAAGCAGTATATTCTGTTAATGTCTTCTGAGCTTTCCACAGAGATCTTTGCAATCATTAACGAAATTTGTCTTTTGGATGAGCTAAAACCTCCTTTTCTCCAGTGTGATGTTCATAATATTGTAGTCATTGTAACTAATTTTGCTAGAGCTAAACATGTTGTTGAATGTGAAGTGATTATTTTAATTTGAAGAAAGAATTAATGAAATGTAGAATATTTTTTCTTTGACTGAAAAATACATTTCAGTATTATTTTAAGACAAACATGACATTGTATGGAAATTCACATTGTATGTATGCATTTAATTCTCAGGTATTTATAGTTATTATCATCTGTGTATGATCCAGCAGTCTTATTTGCCTTTCAGGATGAAACTCAAGAGCTTAATTTGTGAGTCAAGAAAATGTAACCAAGCTCAAGTAGAATGCTGCCTTTTAAAACTACCTGTCATATGCTGACTGTGTAGATTATGTACTTCTGGTTGTTTAATCTCTTCAAATGTGTTCTTCAATGGCTAGATAGTTTCTGTTAAAGCCCAACATTTGACCAAATAATTAGAAAATATATTGTTACAACTGTGATGAAACACAGGCTTCTTACTTTCCCATCCCATATTTCTTAGATTGAGCCAAGGTATCATTCAGTGGTGCTCTATCGATTTGATTTGCTCTCCTTTTTCTTTTTGTAATAAGGATGTGATTTACAGCAAAAGGCATCCTAAAAAAGGGTATATTTCTATCAGAGATCTGGAAGTATAGAAAACTGTTGTAGCAGGCATTGGTAAAAATTAGTGCAGTATAGCATGTACACTCCTAGATGTGCAAGCTCAAAAAAAAAAAAAAACACCCAAAAAACAAACCTTTAGCTACCACTGGTAGAGGGAAGGATGGCTAAGATGGTCAGAAGAAGAAAGTTCCTGTTTTGCCATGAGCAGACTGGATAGGTAAGCCTGGTTTGTTTAATAAAATAAGCAAAGGAAGGACATGAGTGTATCCTACAGATACTTATGTCAGTTACCCATTAGGGAAGAAGAGCAATTAAAGGGGAAGAATGGAACTTATCTGAGACCAGTAGGTGTAAAAAAAAAAAGTCAGGAATAAAGGCAGTCTTGTTAGTAAAAGACTCCTAACTGTGAGCAAAGCAGAGTCCCGAGCACTTTTAAAAGAGTGGTCTCTTGCTTTTGACTTAAATCTCAGTGAGTTTGTAGGAGGGATTATCTGATATGGCACCTGCCACTTCCCCCAAAAGATGTCTTCTACTGCTGTAATCTTATGTTTCTGTTTCCTAGCAGGTTATCAACTGGCTTAATATCAACTTCTTATTTTAGTTTATAATGCATGGTCCTTCTTCAATGTTTAGTGACTTATTAGGAGAGAAACATTTCTGGGCGTATCTTAGATATCCCCAGAGCAAGCCCATGTCCTCCATCGTTCTTGTTTGAAACACCTACCTTCTTTTTGTGGAGCTGATTCTTAGAAGCATTTGTTATTTGTCATCATTTGTGGGCAGATTTCCTACTCTCACATACTTTTAGCTGTCTTATTCATGAAATGGAACATTCTCTGACGTTTCACAAGGGTCAGCTACTTGGGAGTGTTATCACACTGTTTCTTCTACTGCAGTTTCCTAACCAAAAACTCCATTTAGCTTATTCAAAAATTTAAAATTCTTTGGTTTGACAAACTATCCAGAGGTTGACTATAGGGATATAAGGTAAAAAAAGCTATTCTAACAATGAATCTTATGTGTTCCTTAAGCTTGTTTGATGTTTCTGTCACAGTTTGTAGGTGATGTTGCAACATTTGATTGCATGTCATAAAAACCCGGCGCTTATATCTCTCTGCAGTATTATGACACATAATTGAAAAACATATTTCTTTACTATATCACTTGAAATAACCTGTAACACATAAGTACTGAACCAGCAAACAGAAAAATCTACAGGCAAGAGTATCCATTTCAGTGGATGCAATGTGTTAACTACATCTGTCTTCTTTCAGCTGCAGTCCCAAACCTTGCAAAAAATAGAGAGCAATCGGATCTAAAGTTACATATAAGCAAAAAGTAACTCAAATAAACTAAAGAGTATGTCAAGAAAAGAAAAAACAAACAGCTGTATGTAAATAAACATTATATACACAATATATTCAGAATAAATTGTTTGATCTGCGGTCAACAAGCTGGCACAATTTTTTACCATTCATCTCCTAACCTTACAAGAAATATCTCTGATTCCCTGATAACGTGTCCATGTCAGGAATGCTCTCAAGACCCCTCTCGATCAGTATCTCAATGCAATGAGGATCGCCAGATGTTACTAAATTAAATGCAAAAAGCATCACTTCTAAATAGGAGGAGTAGCACATAAGAAGGTACTGTCATATCAAGGAGAAATACAGAATAGATGGTATTCATCATTTGCTTGCAATACTTTGAGGGTGTATTCTCAACTTGGGACTCTACTAATGTATAACTTTTGTGTCTTTACCAAGGCAAGTTTTTGAATGCATAGAATCCACAGGTCCAGTTTTTCACCTTTATTATGCTTGACATGTTTGATGGTGATCATCACTTTCTCAATTCCACTGATACTCTTCACTGCGTGTCTCAGTAAATTTGTCTGGTTCACATACCATCTACAAACGCAGCAGTAAAAGGTGTCACTGTCTGGGGAAATGTGCCTTCTATAAATAGTAGATATATTTCTATTTTCTTCTCCTACATTGTCCAAAAACTTGGTTATTATCTGCCTTAGCACAGTTTATTAATGCCAAAATTACAATATTATTTTTGACAAAGTAGTTAACATTGGCACTTTTCTAACAGAAAAATAAACTTAATTAATATTTAATTCTTCGTGTTGAACAAGGGGAGAACTTTTGAAGCCTTTACACTTTTATTGCAATTGGTATGTCTCCATAAGAAAAGTGGAAATAACTTTATGCAATAAACTCTGGCTACACTACTTTTCGAGTATTTTTCCCAAACACATCTATTTTGAATATTTGAGACACAGCTTCAATTTTTTCTTTTGTCTCTCTTGTTATTTGTATGTTTATTTGGCAGAGGAATGAACTCAGAGACCAGAAACAATTTTAACTAGGCACTTCAGAAAAGTTTATTTTATATTCGTAAATTATTCCAGCTCTGGAGACTGTGATTCATTAAGGTAACTTCTACACAACCAGGAGTATAGAAAAGGAACTTGACAAAGACGAGACTGTACAATAGCCCTGGTAATTAAAGGATCACAAAACTAAACAGAAACTGTCTATATGTGTGTGTGTGAGAGTGTGTTGCCAAGACTTCACAACCTCTTCCATATTAACTTAGCTTTGCAGAAAAGTGTATTAAACTGTGCTGGTAGTATTTCCTCTCTCTCTCTCTGCATATATCCAAGATAATTTGCTTTGATTGCAGGCAATTATCTGTATTACTCTTTTTAATAGGATAATCAAATCTAGATCCATATATTAATGTGCATTTTATGCCTTCTGTATTATTACTGTTTTATACAACTACAAATATAAATAGCCCTTAGTGTAAGCTCTTTAGTTTAGCTGGGACAAGATAAATTCTTAATTTTAAGTCTGGAAAAAATCCTACAGGTCATACTATACTAACAAGACAACAGCATTGAAAGAGTTTGAACTACTTAAAAGAACAGTATACTTGCCAGGACCCTATTATAAAGTCTAACATATTTAAGAAGAGTTTTTAATTTTTGTAGCTGATTTTCATGAACAAAAAGGACTAGGTAATTCAGTTGACTAGAAACAGATATTTATTTATATAATTTCCAATGAAAATGCACATGCACTTTGTTGTATGTAACAATAAAAAGCATTCACTACATTCACCACAAATTACATAAAGTTTTACTTCTCATCATTTCCCTTAGTTGTGATTTCTCTTAGCCTGAAGAGCCTTGCAAGCACTGTACAGCGACAGTGTAAAAATTAGTACTGAATGCCTTTCCCTTCTCCATTCCTCACTCAGTACTCCACTTGTTCAAATATTTTTACTAAAATATGTCACATCTACTCTTGGGCAAGAAGAGATATTTTTGACATATTTGAACGTTGCCTGCTCAAGTCATTTTTTATGAGTATCAGAAAAAATGACTTTAATTAAGTAAAAGTTCCAATTTATTTTTACATTCCTATCTCAGGAATTTGTATAACGGTTTAAAATTGTCAATCTTTGTCCTACTCAGTGCATACTAAAAAGAAGATGTGGGCTCTGTATTGCTGAATGTAGGCATATCTGTAAATGCCAGCTAAGTAAATTTTTTTCCCTATGGTCTCTCTTTCACAAACTCTAATCCCAGGAGAGATGTTGAGCAACAACAGCAGAGTTTTTGTGGATGAGTGAAGGAATGTATTTGCTGAACACCCGTAACACTGATCAGCTAGACACTTGCAGTCAATACAATGTATAGTCTCTCATTCTTGTATTTCCCAGTTTGGTCTGGTGATAGTAATATAGAGGAGGAACTAAGAGTTCCTTGTCATCAATGTACTACACAGGCACACAGAACAGGTGAGAAATCCCATGTAGTAAGGGAACATTAAAAGATACCAAGCATTAAAATTCCCTAACCCAAATATCAGCGTGTCAGCTTACCTAGAACATTTTTTTTTTAACCAACTATCTTTATATCTAAAGGTACAGTCAATATTTTTAAACTCCTTCATGCAGCAAGAAAGTATGTGTATTCTCCTGATTTTAAAGATGTGGTATTTGGAAATGAAACAACAAAAAGTCTCCTCATTAATAGTTCCATGGAGTCATGAGCTGATGGACAGGAAATAAATCAGAAGGAGAGACAGAAGGAGACAAGACTCCTTTTGTTCCTCTTTGCAGCTTTGATCATGGGTAGAGGTACAGTAAATATTAAAATCTTAAAAATATGCCTTATATTCTGTTTTATACATTTACTACTTCCATAATTGACCAGCTGAAATTCTGTAAGGTACAAGGACAGAGTGGTGAATGGCACTAGTGACAGCATGTGAATATCTCCTGCTTCCGCACAATAGCTTTGGAGTTACTGAGGGAAACTATTGCTGAAACTGAATGTTTGTATTGTGAGTACAGGATGGCAAAATGCTTCCAGAGGGTAAATTTCATCCCTGCAGACCAGTTACCAACCAATTCCAGCACCTACTCTTTGGTAAACGACCTCTGTCACTGATTGCTTTTGTTCATGAAAAAGCAGCTGCAATGGGGTGTCACAGAGAGGCAGTCAGATAGCAGCAGGAAAGAATAAAGTCAAACTTCAAATGCCCCTCTGTGTTCAAAGAAGTCTGCTCTCATGATGAACTCCCTGGATGCCAAGTGAGCTTTTTCTTCTCATTGAATTGGAGCTTTTAATGGATCAGTGTGTAAGTAGCTGCAGCTGTAGGTATGTATGCCTATCGAGAGCCTGTTGGGATTGGTTGTTGGGTAGCTATAAGTTGCATTGTGACAAAAATCAGTATAGCTCAGGCTCTGAGGCTATGTCTGTAATAGTGAATTAATGAAGAACCTGATTGTCTGTAGTGTAACAACACCAGGTTCCAGTATAAGTTGGGTACTGAGCTGTTGGAGAGTAGTGTAGGGGAGAGGGACCTGGGGGTCCTGGTGGACAGCAGGATGACCATGAGCCAGCACTGTGCCCTCGTGGCCAAGAAGGCCAATGGCATCCTGGGGTGTATCAGAAGGGGGGTGGTCAGTAGGTCAAGAGAGGTTCTCCTCCCCCTCTANGAGCACTGGAACAGGCTGCCCAGAGAGGTTGTGGAGTCTCCTTCTCTGGAGACATTCAAAGCCCACCTGGATGTGTTCCTGTGTGATCTGATCTAGGTGTTCCTGCTCCGGCAGGGGGATTGGACTAGATGATCTTTCGAGGTCCCTTCCAATCCCTAACATTCTGTGATTCTGTGATTCTGTGAAATAGTCCATGGCATGTTTGTTTTGTTTTTTGGGGTTTTTTTGTGGTTTTTGTTGTTGTTGTTGTTTGGTTTTTGGGTTTTTTTCCTGGATCAACTAGCACTCTCCTAAATACTACCTCTGTGTGTATATGAGTAAGCAGAGGTGAGAGACTACTTCCAGGAGTCAATATTCCATATTTCCAAGACATAAGTGACAGCAAAAAGGAAAACAACCAGAAAACATCTTTCTTTCTGACACTAGTCAGTTCTTTAGCATCTGATAGGCTTTAATAGTTTACTTTAACTCATTCAGAAAAAAGTTAACTATCAAACTATATTACTTCAAACTGGAGGAGGACTGTACATTAGAAAATTAAAAAAAGACTTTTAGATTGACTGTACCACATTTCTCAAAATCATTAAGTGCTTCTTCAGGTTTTGAATTAAATACTGAACTGCCAGAGCTTTATAGAGTTGTTTCAAAATGTCATCCACACCTAGAATATTGCAAAAGTTCCTGCAGATTTCTCGCAGTCCAACATATGCGCTAGTAATGCACTGGTGCTGTCTTGAATTTAATATAGTTTGGGAATAAGAAAGTAGCAAGAGAGATTTTTTCAAACAGATAGTAAGCTCAGCAAGCAATGAAACTTTGGAACATCTGAAATTCACAAACCAAGTCAAATGTTCTATTGCGCAGTTTCAGATAATGAAAAATGTGGGAGGAAAATATTAAAATTTTTCAAAACTGAGTGTTTTGCCTGCTGCTTTAAAAATTTTCCCATACCCGAAGGTCAAAGGAATGCTAACCCATGCAGAGCCTTGACTGCCCCACTCTTACGGGGCAAGGACAACCTACATCCAATGACAGTTTTACAGGTATCATGCCCTATTTTGATGAGCTTGGCCTATCATATATGGAATGTGGGACTAGAGAGGTCTATATACACTCAGCAGACTGACCTCCAGGGAGTTCTAAGGATATTAACCCAGCTTTCAGAAGAGCTCAAACTGTCAATCAAATATGCCTGAGTAGATACAGTCAACTAACCTACTTCCCGTGATTTCCATTTCCTATTGCAAATCGCAGAAAATTTTTAATGTCTCATATTCTGAGGAGTGAATCACTCATATATTGCAAGACATATATATTAGATATAAAAATAAATCTGCAATATAGCATACCACTCTGAGCTATTATAGCTCACCAGTGTAAAGGAAATTGACTGATACTTTCAAGCACTCATTCAGAGTACAATTTAATAGTGCATTGTGCAGTGTCTTTCTTCATTAGAAAAGAGGAGCGAAAACAAGTACAGCAAGCAAAAATATGACTTTAATTTGCAACTGAGGCTCAAGTAATTATGTTTACAGCATGAATTTTAAAATTTTCTTGTTATTCAAAACTTTAGTCTGCTTTTAATTAAGACCTGCGTGTTGGTTGAAAAAATATGGTATATTTGCATAGAAATAAGCATGGCAAGCTTAAATCTTAATTTTAAGTCATTTTAATCACTTTCCTGGACTGGTAATTGCTTTTAGTTGATACACTCAAAGTGACTCCTTGCATCAGTTGAATATATTCACACCAGTTGAAGTTTTCCCTGGTACTGAGCGATCATATGCATATGGTATCTCTGGGAGTGAGCAAATCATATTTTTTATCATGGCCTCATAATTAAGAGAAATTCTTAGTCTGTGTTGCTTGAGATCCAATAAAACAAGCTTGTAATTACTTGTAGCTCTAGGTAAGGTAAAGATTTGGTATTATAGTGGTGAATTAGTGATATACAAGCTAGCTCATGATATATATGTCCTTAGCCTTAGCCTTTAATAATACTATAGATATTTACAAAAGCAACTTCAATTCTACTGCATCTGCTGTTGTTTCTCCATGCTACGGGCAGATAAACTGGGAGACAGAGCCAGTGGAGCATCTAACTAATGTACTCCCCTGAGACTGGTGCTTTTCATAGGCTGAAAACCAGGAGATCGCTGTTAGCAAACTCAGTGCTGGAAAAATAGTTAAGAATTTATTTTACTGCTAAAATGTGCTTCAGAGGTGATATAAATAATGTTCTTCAATGCAAAGAATCTGTAACAGGTTCTAATTTAAACTTTTTTTTTTGCAGGCTGAATACATAAAACAATAATTAGATTATCGGACTTCTTATGAGTGTTGCTTTATGTTTGTTTTCTCCTTTGTTTTCTCAGAAACACAAAAGGGCTCATTCTAAATTACAGAAAAAATATTTTTAACTGGTGTGAAAGAACAGAAAACTGGTTCAGGAAGTCCACTGCTTCCTAAGTGACACTGACATTTTGGGGCCACATGGAATAACTGTCTAGCACAGTGTGCCAGAATTATTTATAGAAGTTTTATATTTTTTATTAAAAAACTGGTTTAGTGAGCAAATGTCACTAATAGGTGGAACATCCAAAAAATAAGTTATCTCAGTGCATTTCACCCAGAAATGTTAAATCAGCTGTTTTAGAATGCTCTGAAAACACTGCAGAGGATGCCTGGTGCAGGACTGGTGCAATTTAGAGACTCAGAGGTACCCAAAGGATATATCTAAGTATACAAACTTTTCAAGGTTATATAAGTTGCAATGTTTGCATCCCATTCCTATTCTTTAGTTTAATCTTGCAGTTAGCTGAGCATTTTGTAAGATTGCTTCACAGATTGTTATTTTACAGCTTCACAAGAAGCTCGTAAGACAAACATGAAAGAACCAAACATGTACAAAGTAATTCATATTGACTCAAATCCTTAATATGGAGGAGGCAAAAAGAGGAAAATAAAGTATGCCAAAACTGAATATCTTACATCCTCACAAACATCCTCATCTTTGCGCTTACAGTGGTGAGAATAAGACTGAAAGATATCAAACAAAAATGATGAATGATGTAAAGACATTGCTGAAATATTACTGGAAGAATTTATGGTAAGTTGGGAAACAGACTTTCAAAAAAGTAGAAGTACTGCAGAAGAAGTAGGAGATGTTTGTGAACAGTCAGCCTTATCCCCAGAGTGTGAATGCTGGCCTGGAGAAAGTTCCCCAGTGGCATTTGCTTTCTGCTCATCTTACTTTGCTTATGTAGAAAAAGCATTTAACTCTCAAGAAATTAAAATTACTTTCTCCAAAAACTGGGAAGGAAAAACTCAAAAAGTATGTGGAGTTTCTGGCAGCCATAGGAGGCTGAAAACTGTGGTGAAGAAATGAAGATGAAGGCAGTACAAAAGGCAAAAGTATAGGATTGAAGAGGAGGAGATAAGCAGGAGTTCACATTTCACAGTTCTTAAAAATCATTAATTTTGCACAGGGATAACATAGTCCTGGAGAGGATTGTCACTAAGGACAGTTGTTAATGCCTGTGTTGCCAAAGGCACAAGAAGAAGGAAACTGACGAATGTTGTTGGCAACATTTAATTATCTACTTTCATAATTATAACAAGTTTAGGTTTCTTTTATACATACACATCAGGACTAAACTCAGTTTTGCCATGATGTAAAAGAGGCTTCTTTTTTTTCTCCCTTTTTTACTTTGTTTTCCTTTTTTTTTTTTTTTGATATCACAGGTCAAAGGAATCTGGAGAAACAATGACTGATATTTTCAGGGGAAGGAACAAAGAGACAGAAAAGCTCTCTCCGCTATGTGTGGACAGCACACAAGTTATGACGGTGGATAGAGAGACAATAATAACCCTTCCCTCAGAATGGCTGTGCAAGCTGCAACCTGAAGTCCCTCATCTGAACTTATAACCTCCACTGTGTTTAGGATGGACCAAACAGAGAAGGTCCATGGAAAAGGTGGGGACAGAACCTACACACTCCAAAGTTCCTTAGAGCCGCACCTGGGATAGAATTCACACTAGATCTTATACTCGCTCGTCTAGAACATATAGTCCAAGAGGCTTTCTCTCATCTAGTCTCCTTACTGAAACAGTGCTGAGCCTCCATTCCTGCCCTCCAAATAAGAGAATTGAACAAAAGAACACAAAATATGTTTTCTAAACATTTTTAGAACACGATAGCTTAGACTCGCTCAACCCTGGAGTGCCTAACATTGAGTGTTACCTCTAGGGACTGATCCTGCATGCTGCACAGCAGGAACCACGACTACTAGGTTTCAGCACAAGTGCAACTTGTAATAAATGTGGTAAGGGTAATTAACTTGATATCATCTGTATTCCTGTTTCAAGGCACTTGTGAAAGTTGAACAGAAATGACAAGATTAAATAACAGATCTGTGTGTCTTTTTGCTTAGAGTACGTGGAAACTCAATATGAGTTGGAGGCATTCAGACACAAACTTCTTCACTAGCTTCCCTTACTCAGAAGGGTAAAGACTTATTTAGGGTATGCAACATCTTTCAGTAAGTACAGAACCCAGTCCTGGACCCCTATATTCTTCCTTTTCTCTGTGTGGAGGCCAAATACTTAAGAAATGGTCTAGAAAGCTTTACTAAGTTGTTTTGAACTACTAAGCTTTACTTAGTTGTTTTGAATAGGAACAGATAATCAAAGAAGCTAATTGCTGTACCTTACTTCTTTGTCATAAATAAAGCAGTGGCAGGGCAGTTACATTCTTCTGCACTTTCCACAAAGCTCTGCATACTACTTTTCATATGCTTTTTCATTATATATGAAATTATTTGAGGGAGAAGAAAAAATATGTATATAAGAAGTAATAATAGTCTCACAAGTTACAAGAACAATGGAAACTTTTTTTGCAGTAAAAATGTTCCCTCGATTCAGTTTTTGTTTGTTAGCAGCTACAATATAACTAATGCCATAATTCTACACAGTACTTACACTTCAATTTGTCATTGGTTCAATACTGAATTGACTGTAAATTATCTTTAATCTTGTGAAAGTTGTGCACATAAAATAATAGTAATGAAAATAATAAAAAATCTCTCCATAGATCTTCATTACATACAAATGAAATATGAAGTGTTAAATGCAGTTCTTAAATAGGCCTGTCTTAATTTTTAATTCTAGAGACTTGCATGATATGTAAAATGAGATAAATTGTGCATTTGCTAGCAACCTCCTTAATCATCATAGTAGTTACTACTGGCCAGACAAGTACTTATGAAGTATGGCATTGCTGTCGGCAAAACTATTTATCTGTATGACACTATATGTCACTTTTGAACTTCGACTTGACATCCATAAAATTACATTTTCATCAAACTGAAAGATCAAGCTTTCTGTGCTGACTCACTTGGGTCAACATTTTGCAAATGACTGGATTTACCACTTGAACCATAAACCCTTTGTGAATAATTTTGTGCATTGATGTTTGATAGCCTAAGGCACAGATCATAATTTCTGAGTTAAAGAAGAGGTGTCAAAGCAAAATGAATTCCTTTTCTGCATACCAGATTACTTATTCCAACGTGCTTTCTCATATGGTGGTTGTTAAATGTCTTACAAACTGTTAAATTAGTTGAATTCCCAGACACTATGAACAACCTAACTAACTCCCTAGGACTTACTTTTAGTACCTTTAAAGTAGTTCAAAAGGTCAATGGTGCCAGTAGACTAAAAGATTTTAATTGATAACAGAATTTTTTTTTCCTGGTGGGAAGCTTTTTGTTTTGATTTCCAGGTAGTGTTTACAAACACCGCAGAGGTATGAATTTAAGATGAGCGTGCAAAATAGAAAAGTTGCTGTTTGTTTCAATTGACTGGAGTGATTAGTGGTGTTTCATCTCTCTCGTTACCTGCAGCTTAGAGATGGATGAGATGTAACACACAGCTGGATAGCTGATCTCGAAAGAGTGATAGCCCATCGTGCTCTACATGCCTTGGTTACATATTTGAAAAGCTGGCTGGAAGTTTGCACAAAACTTTTATATTAAGAAGCTGTATCTAAGCAACTGCAGGTTTTATCCTTTTTGGATGTCAAAAGTTTTTCAGTAGAACAAAGTTTCACTGAAAAATATCAGTTATCCAGGCCTTCTGAAATGTCTCAAAACAAAATTGGTTACACAAGCTTTACCACAGCCCAAGGGAGGACATCAGGTGAATGCCCAGGATTCCTTTAAAGTCCACACAGATTGGATGTTGGTAGAAGTTGAAGGATCCCTTGGGATCTAGTTTAGTCCAGAACATCTCTATCCTCTAGGCAAACATGCTTTGTTGTTTACAGATGCTCTGTGAAACCAATATTCTACTTCCATTAATATCTTTTAGGAGAGCTTCAAGTGCTCTTGTCACCAGCTCCTGCAGGCAGTGTTTTATCTAAGAAATAGCAAAGACTTCCAATAATATCTCGTCTTGAGCTCTCTATCAAAGAACAGGCGTAGGTGCTATTCTAACTGCCAGCCCACTTCGCTGGAATGTCATTGTGTGTGATGTGGCTTCTACATGAGCATGCTTCATATTCGTAGCTAGAGTAGTGTTGATGACATATCAACATTTGGTTATTGCTAAGCAGTGCTCACACAGCATCAAGGATGTCTCCCCAACCCTTGTCCTCAAAGGCCAGTAGGCTCGGGGTGGATGAGTCGTTGGGAGGGGTCACAGTCAGGTCAGCTGACCTAAACTGACCAAAGGAATATTCCATACCATATGATGTCATGCTTAGCAACAAAAGCTAAGAGAAGGGAGGGGGGACATTTATCTTCCAAAGCAACCACTCTGGATACAGAGGCCTTCCTTCCCAGGGAGTGGCTAGACATCACCTGCTAATGGGAAGGAGAGAATAAATATTTTTGTTTACTTTTGTTTCCATGCACAGCTTTTGCTTTTCTTTGTGCCTTTATTTGGACCCACCAGTTTTTAATCTTATTTTCTCTCCTGGTTCTACTGAGGAGGAGTGAGAGAGCATCTTGTTGGGCACCTGGTGACCAACAAATATCAACCCACCACACTTACATGTAAAATCACTTCTTTACTGCATTCTAGAAGATCACTGTCAGCACATTAGAGAACATGCTGTGTCTTCAGCAGGCATTTTGAACAGGTTATGAAGGCAGAAAAATCCCATTTCCCCGGTATACTTTACATGCTAGTGCTATAAAATGAACAATGAGCTGCCAGATCCATGTGTGAAGAGACATTATGGAATGCAATGAAGTAAATTCACACCTTCTATAGGTGAATGACATGAAAATAGTTGTCTGTAGATGTCCATAGTGGTCTGACATGGGGTGCTCCATGGGCTGCAGGTGGAGATCTGCTCAGCCATTAACCTCCATAGGCTGCAGGGCAATCTCTGCTCCAGTGCGTGGACAACCTTCTCCCCCTTCTTCTTCAATGACCTTGGTGTCTGTACAGTTGTTTCTCTCACGTAGTCTCACTCATCTCTTCAGCTGCAGTTGCTATTGTGCAGCAACTTTTTCCCCTCCCTAAATATGTTATCCCAGAGGTTCTATCACCATCGCTGATGGATTCGGCCTTGGCCAGTGGTGGGTCTGTCTTGGAGCCAGCTGGTATTGGTTCTGTTGGACATAGGGGAAGCTTCCAGGAGTTTCTCACAGAAGCTACCCCTATAGCCCTCCACTGCCAAAACCTTGCCACACAAACCCAATTCAGTCAGGAATAGCAGAGCTCACATCATGTTGTTACTAAAAGTTTTTTTCCCCACTTACTAGGAAATTCAGTTTTAACACTCAGTTTGTTGCCTGATCAATTAAACATTTATAGATTCTTAGAAAACTTTATGCTGTAATCTACAATTTAAACTAAGATCATCATTTATTCACTGTGGTTTCTGCACCGATTTTCACTTCCCTCTTCCCCCAGTTTGTTGCAGCTTCTTACAAGATTGATCATCAAGCCAATTACCTTTGCATGAAAGATTGGTTCTCCCGACTAAAGCACGCAGGCATTGTTGACTGCTGTGTCTGATTGAAGCTAGTCTGTTGTCTAGGTTATGACATATATCATCTGTACATGTTTTATATATGTAGTTTAGGTTATATGAGGATGATAATTCCACTTGCTATTACCAACAGCAGTCATCATCATTAAAATAATGGAGTCTATTCAGTCTGTCAGTAGTAGTCTTTAAATTACTTTGTTTTGCAAATAAAGTACACTCAGTCTCTTAATACATCATTTAAGCGTTGTGTAAACTAACAGAGCTTTGATTTATTTATTTTAGCTACATCCTCAGAAACAGTTTCACATTTTCATTTCAAAAAATTTGTAAACACCAGTTGCTTTGGGAGGGAGTTATTCTGTAAGAAGCCTCCACATCAGTTATTCCTTTCTCCAGGTACCTAATAAGGACCATGAAATCACCTAACTGAGTGTGAATTTTATCTCCTACTGGATGTCATAAAATTGCAGCTTTTTGCTCCCTAGTTATATTAATAACAGCTACATACTGTTTTAGGCTCCAATCCTGGAAAATCCTGTTCTTTACCAAGCTATCAAAGATTTATTCTTAGCTGCAGTGTTCAGCCTGGGGTTTTCATATTCATACATTTTCTCCAGTATTTCTAAATTAAAATCTCATCACAGCTGTTGCTTTCTTCTCCTCCGCAGTAAAGCAGATATGAAGGAATTGCATCTTGTCAGTGGGATTTAAGAAACTACAGAAACCTTCACAGTGGTAAGCTGAGGTGTGAACATGAAATGCACTTGCTACTGTGTTTTATGGAACCACACAGCACCACTCCTTGTACCTACTAATGAAAGTCATTATTGCGTTGTAAATTCACTCTCAAGCTCACTGTATCCTAACTTCCCTGTCTAGATGATCTCTAAATCGCCACATTTACTAACTGGTATCTTCATCTCTAGCTACGTATTTGAGACCTTGACTGAAAACTGATTTTTTTTGTTAGATGAAAAATGTTAAAATACTGATGGAAGGCAAAATCATTTGGATTCAGGACATCAAGAACGGCAGCAGACATTTCCGCAATTTCATTGCACAGCAAACAAACTGTGATTTTGGTTCTTTATTTTGGTTTTGGGTTTGGTTAGTTTTTGTTTTTTTTTGGTCTACAAAGAGCATTCCTCTCTTTCCATCAGTATAAATGATCAAATTTCCTGCTCTGAACCTTCCAGAAATTGCCTTTCCAGTGTCACAGCCTTTGCTCAGGCTAGAGAGACACTATGAGGAGCCTGCATCCAGCTAGGAGTGACAGGGCAGGGAGCAGGACGTAGGGACCCACACCTCAGGGACATGTACATGACTTGGGGGTTACATGTGCTGTACTGGTGGACCACTGGGAGCACTGGGGCACACTCAGACCTGTAGCACCTCTCTCCCAGGACGGATGTGCAAGGTGGGGACCTTCGCTCCTGGGAGGGGATGTGCGTGTAACTCATGCTGCCGGGAGGGGTAACTGTGACTGTTTATTGGGATTAGAACTTTCTGGGAGATATTACAGCAGGGTATTGAGAAATTAATAGATGTATATTAACCTTTCTTAAGCATCTAGTCTTGTGTTTGACCTCTTGTATTGTGGTTTATCTGTTTATCTGCAAATATTGATTTTGCTTACACGGTTCACTGATGGCTGGTTAATTACATGTTGTTAATAAATTGATAAACGACTTTGATTCTGATTTGTTTTAAACTATGTGGACTGAGCAGTTTTTGTCTAAGACAGCCATCTGATGTTTGTGATTAGCAGGCCAGCTGCGTCCTGTTCCTTACTTATTCTAAAGAAATAAATGGTTCCCAGCTAGGGCAAGAGCTGGACTCTCCAATACAGCTTTCTGCTCAGTCATCATTTAAATGATTTGTTACAGCAAGAGTTTGTAAAACTGCTGACTCATTAGTAATCACTGTGAATTCATTGTTTCTCTTCTATACCCAGAGGAGAAATGAGTTAAGCAGAAGTGCAGCCTATGAACTGACTAAACATAATTTTGGAGTCATTACATGCTTCGTCATGGAGGAAGACACTTTCAGAAGAGTAATGAGTTCAGATCAGGTCATATCCTGATATCCTGTGTAATACATATATGTGTATTTAACTTCAAGATAACATTTTTCTGTTGATTCAGACAAAGTTTTTTTCCCTTTATAGTGTGCTTGGCTGTTGTCCAAAAAATAAGTTTTTTCATATATATATTATATGTACATAAAATTCTAGGTTGTATTATAGTCTGCTGAATGTCATGAATGATGGTGTTTTCTGTCAGACTGAAAGAAAGCAGTATTTAATAAGCATGGTCTTTTGACAGGTCTTTGATATTTTCAACAGGGTGACTCCTCAATAGTCTTTTCTTTCTGATCCTCTGTCCAGATCATCCTGACTTTAACAAAACAAAATAGCAAGTGGCCCGTTTTTCATTCTTTCGGGTGATGTCTCTCCTGAATGACAGTTGTAACTAAATTAATATATTAACCAAGTTTCACCTGTCATTTCCAATATTCCCACGCAGAATGAAATCTTTTCATTTGTTCAAAACTTTTAGAAGAGTGCTTGCTGAGAAAGGCTGGGTCAGGACAAGGTCCCAAACCTGCAGCTCTGCTGTTTTAGCTGCAAGTCCCTGCTGGGTGCCCAGGCAGCGTGGGCAATACAGCTGCCGGGCTGATGGCAGAGAGGAAAAAAAAAACAGAGGAAAGGAGTAGAGAGAAAGGAGGGATTAGAGAGAGAATTAGAGGAGGGAAGGAAGTGGGATCTGGTCCTGGAATGGGAATCAAGAGAACAGGAGGAACGGGAGCTGTTACATGGCTTTTTAAAGGAGACAGGAACTGGGAACAGAGAGAGCGGCAAAAATGAAACAAGGAGCACAAGGGAAATGGAGAATGAGTCACTGGGGAGCTGAAGCTCCAGCGCAGCAGAAAGTTAGGAGCATTAACTGCATGCGATTGAAGGAGAAACACAGAAAATAAAGAAAAAATAACAGTATTTAATCTGATCCTTAAGTCNTGATAAACGACTTTGATTCTGATTTGTTTTAAACTATGTGGACTGAGCAGGTTTTGCCTAAGACAGCCATCTGATGTTTGTGATTAGCAGGCCAGCTGCATCCTGCTCCTTACTTATTCTAAAGAAATAAATGGTTCCCAGCTAGGGCAAGAGCTGGACTCTCCAATACAGCTTTCTGCTCAGTCCTCATTTAAATGATTTGTTACAGCAAGAGTTTGTAAAACTGCTGACTCATTAGTAATCACTGTGAATTCATTGTTTCTCTTCTATACCCAGAGGAGAAATGAGTTAAGCAGAAGTGCAGCCTATGAACTGACTAAACATAATTTTGGAGTCATTACATGCTTCGTCATGGAGGAAGACACTTTCAGAAGAGTAATGAGTTCAGATCAGGTCATATCCTGATATCCTGTGTAATACATATATGTGTATTTAACTTCAAGATAACATTTTTCTGTTGATTCAGACAAAGTTTTTTTCCCTTTATAGTGTGCTTGGCTGTTGTCCAAAAAATAAGTTTTTTCATATATATATTATATGTACATAAAATTCTAGGTTGTATTATAGTCTGCTGAATGTCATGAATGATGGTGTTTTCTGTCAGACTGAAAGAAAGCAGTATTTAATAAGCATGGTCGTTTGACAGGTCTTTGATATTTTTAACAGGGTGACTCCTCAATAGTCTTTTCTTTCTGATCCTCTGTCCAGATCATCCTGACTTTAACAAAACAAAATAGCAAGTGGCCCGTTTTTCATTCTTTCGGGTGATGTCTCTCCTGAATGACAGTTGTAACTAAATTAATATATTAACCAAGTTTCACCTGTCATTTCCAATATTCCCACGCAGAATGAAATCTTTTCATTTGTTCAAAACTTTTAGAAGAGTGCTTGCTAAGAAAGGCTGGGTCAGGACAAGGTCCCAAACCTGCAGCTCTGCTGTTTTAGCTGCAAGTCCCTGCTGGGTGCCCAGGCAGCGTGGGCAATACAGCTGCCGGGCTGATGGCAGAGAGGAAAAAAAAAACAGAGGAAAGGAGTAGAGAGAAAGGAGGGATTAGAGAGAGAATTAGAGGAGGGAAGGAAGTGGGATCTGGTCCTGGAATGGGAATCAAGAGAACAGGAGGAACGGGAGCTGTTACATGGCTTTTTAAAGGAGACAGGAACTGGGAACAGAGAGAGCGGCAAAAATGAAACAAGGAGCACAAGGGAAATGGAGAATGAGTCACTGGGGAGCTGAAGCTCCAGCGCAGCAGAAAGTTAGGAGCATTAACTGCATGCGATTGAAGGAGAAACACAGAAAATAAAGAAAAAATAACAGTATTTAATCTGATCCTTAAGTCATTTTCTTCATACCATACAGGAACTCTGTAGCTGTGGTGGAAAAACATCTAGGTCTGCAAGGCAATATTCATCTGCCCTCCTCTGGCTACTCTTTCCAAAACTTTTGCTTATTCTATACATGTCCTTCAACTTTTGCTAAAGGTGAAACAATAACATTTTAGAGAAAGGCTACACAATCCTCAGAGCTCTAGCCATCCAGTGCACTTGTTAAAGGAGCAACTATGCAAAAAGTAATTTGTGATCATGTAATAAAAGGCTGCATCTTGATGTGTATAATCTGCTGAGAAAATGAAGCTAACTGAGGAGTTTCATACCTTTTGAATCCTTCACTTTGCAACCTTAATAATTTATTTTCTTATTGGGAGAGTTCTTGTCTGAAGTTAAATGTGTGTGTTGCCCCAGAAGCCCCAAAGTGTTTACAACATGAAAGGACAACTGCTGGTGCAAGCATGTAGTCATGTACCGTACCACAAAACTAGAAGTCAAGCATATGTTGATAAACCCTTTTTCCCTACATTTTAAGTACTGGGCAGCTGGCAGCTGTCAGGGCAGCAATAGATGTCTTACCGGGGTTATTGCTGACAAGGCAAAAAGGAGGCAGCAGATGACACCTCATAGGCACAAGTAACTAATTTGGGAGGGGGCAAGGCAGACAAAGCAGGTTAATGAATAAAAAAATAAAAGGAACAAAATCCTAAAACAGTTGCAATGGGAATTGAGGGTGAGGACAAGGACTTTGACCTTGATGCTGTGGAGCAAGAGAAGCAAGCACTTAATCAGCCACGCAGCATCTAAAGCAGCTGTTCTGGTCTTCATGCAGATATTCACACAGTCTGACAATTGGGCTAGCATTCAAATTAATAAAACATTTTATGAAGAATCAGTTGTACCTCCAAGTTTTCATCTTTTATGTAGGTTTTAATTACTTATTAAAGACTTGCAGCCTTGCTTGGACTATACATGCTGAAAAAATAATTTGGCCTTTCTGAAATGAATCATTAAAAAATATCTTTGCACAAAATTTCCCATCAGGTAGAAGGACAAGAACTGTCTACTACTTTAATACAGTGATAACATCATGGGATAGGTTGAATTTTCATTTTCCAAAGGCACTAATTTTCCCAACTTAAGCACACACTTACCTTCAAAATTGCTTGTGACATAAAAGAAGTAACTTTTCTTCAAGAATTATCCAATGATACTATTTCCTAGAACTAGAAAGAGTTCCTTATCCACTGGTGGTACTGTGCTGTTGAGCAGAAGACAAGCACAGTGATAAGTCTGTCCCTCAGCTCTGGGATAAGGAGATGGGCATGGTAGGCTTCCTACTAAGCTCCAAAAAGCCTCCATCCAGGCTCTACCTACACCAACAGGTGCACAAAGGCTGAGTGTTTGTGATCAGCCAAAACAAGTTCTCACATATGTATTAAATGCAACAGTACTTTCCTCCTGGACATTGGTATGCCAGGGAGTAGTAAATTGTCCTTTGGGCCCAGGGATACTTCACACTGTGAAACAAACCCAAAGGTTTGTTGAACAGAAAACTCACAAAGAAGGATACCAGCTACAGGACTCAACACAGCTCTGAATCTTTAATGGGCAAACAATTATCTCAATATTGTGTTTCTGTAGTCCTCTAGATTCTGAGATTTTTATATTTAGGTTTAATAAAATATTTATTAACATCAACATTGTACAGGTCTATTTCTTGCAGATAAAATCAGAACTTCAGGGAACACCACTACCATTTTATGGAAGCCTGCATGTCAGGTAAAAAACTGATAATTACCATTATCAGCAGCTGAGACCTTTGAACACCTCCAGGACTTGACTTCTGATTGCTACTGGGATAGAATGCATCACCAACACCTGTTTAAACTGCATACATGCCTTTCTGTATAGCTGATATAAAAATGTTTGACACTTAGCAGTTTTATACTAAACTGCATTTTTTTATTGAAGAAGTTGATTGAAAGCCTAACGTTAGTGCTGGCAAGGTTAGAGATGGTTAAAGTTTGTCATACAGCTGGCATCACCATCAGGGTCCCCTGGCACACAGCAGCACATATAATGTGCCAGTCCCCTGGCAAATGTATGACAACTTATTTTCATTGGGCACATTAAGTAACATGTTGAGCTTGCAAAGTGAGTGGAGCCTGTGGGTACGAGAGGATTAGTACAAGCCTTTGCAGATTAATGACTGCATATCCATGTATGTACTAAAACAAATAAATATCTAGGATGGGACAAAAAATTGGCATCTTGGCAGCAGGTGTCTGAGGACAGAATAAAAAGTGCTCACGGTACAAGTGTCTTTTTCTGATCTACATATAGCACTGTAGTGATTTCTCATTTTACATATGAATTCATTTTAAATGTTCAAACTTTAATGCTCAACAATTAAATTTTGAGGCAAAACTGGTGTTCAGAAAATGCAATCTAGAAGAAAACATTTGGTCTTCCATTTGCTTTGTTAAATAAAAGTGTAGGAAAACTTGTGAAATTTAGGCCAATATTTCATCAAATGTATTCATCCATTTTGTCTAATGTTTTTAATTCACATGTTGCTTTTGTGTGCACTATGGCTGATACTGAATGGAAGTGTGATAAAATGTCATTTTTGATCTTTAATTGCTTGGATTTGGGATCCATGTTTCTCAATAAACACTGTTCCAATAAAAAGGAAAGCATATTTGAGAAATCTTTCTCTTTAAAAATAGTCATCTGATTTTTCTACTGCTTGATGTTCAGAAAAAAAATAATCCCAAAAATATCCAAGGCTGCACTATACATATATTGTTTCAAGATTTGCTTACAAGAATTACCAATAACATTGCAACGAAATCTGTGATTTTGGAATTAAAGGCTTTTTAATAGGTTCAGAACAAATTCATCATTAGTCTGGAAACNTGCACTATGGCTGATACTGAATGGAAGTGTGATAAAATGTCATTTTTGATCTTTCATTGCTTGGATTTGGGATCCATATTTCTCAATAAACACTGTTCCAATAAAAAGGAAAGCATATTTGAGAAATCTTTCTCTTTAAAAATAGTAATCTGATTTTTCTACTGCTTGATGTTCAGAAAAAAAATNTGAAGAATTAGTAAGAGTAGAAAATATCACCATCTTTGATGTTAGACTAATAGTGGAAAGGATTGAGGAAATGAGGAACAGTAATACAGTTTGAATATTTTAGCATGCTGTCATCTCATTTAGTAAGTATATATAAGCTTTTTGTATCTTCTTTATTGTGATCAATCCAGCTTTTACAGTGATTCCGTTATGGTCATCAACATTGTATTCCTCTCCACCACAAAAATGCAGAGCATGTTTTATTTCTTTTATAAATCTTAACAGACAAAATATAGCTTTTCAAGAAATAATCTGATCATATTTGCTTGCTGTAAATCACAGCAGTAACCTCAGAGGTATATTTTCTTGGTGACAAACACACAGAAATTCAAGAACAGCTTATTCTTTTGTATAATATATTGAGAAAAGCTTTCCTTACAGCTCAATAAAAATGATGTATACTAATAACTTACCTTGTAATTAAACCAAAGAAACAAACTTAATTGTACAAATCTTATAAACACGCATTACAGATTTTCTCGGATGCTTTATCTTCTCTTTGTTTCTCTGTTGTTTCTTTAATGATTAGATTTTTATTAGCTATCATTTCTCATTAATGTGTTATGCAAAATTATGTTTGGAGCACACAGAGGATTTTTTTTCTTTGATGTTTTTATTATACTGTTTTCTTACTGCATAGATAGATTAAATATTTTACACAAAGATAACTTCAAATTCAGATGACTGCTAGAAGGGTGAATAATGTTCAACAACTATATTAGTTAAAGTTTGTCTCTCAGTTCATACACTGTCTGTGGCAGTCTGCAAAATGTATGTAACTGTATGTAAAACAATAATTTATTTTAAACTATATACTCAGTTTATCATAATGATTTTTGTATGTGACTTATTTGTAAATAGCTTGTTAAAAATATAAAACCAGAAAATTTTGAAAGGTACCACCCACGTGGCATACTCCTGTTGTTTGATTTGATTAATTTTTCTTCTGCATTTGGTTTTCCAATGCAAATGCATTTTTTATTTTAATTCAAAAATTATTTTCTATAAATAATTTTTACTAAATTGGAGATAAACTTTTATCAAACAGTATAGATGTATATACTGCATTTAGTATGATAGTGTTGTACAATATCTATGAGTAGATTACATTTCCTAAATCTCATTCATTATTGAAAAATATTTAATTTTGATGGCTTATAAATCTATGGCTTTCTTGTAAAGCTTTCCCTGTGATTGTTTAAATAGCAAACAGAAAAATGTTTGTCCATTGACCAGCAAAGTAGATATGCTTCCCAGCACACCATGAAGTCCTGGAGCTTATTTTAATGTTCACTTGCTTCATCCACACAAGTACCTCACCCATTGAAACCAAGATACAGAAGAGAAAGAACAGTGTATGCCCCAGTGTGGACTCAGCACTGGACCATGCGTGAGAATACAGGAGACAGAAAAGACTGCTGGGTTAAATGTGATCTATACTGCTTAGTTTTTATTGTTCAAGGTAATACAATTTTTTTTTTCATTATCTTGCATAACCATGTAATACTTCTGGTGTAAATACTCATGTTTTAAAAACGGTGCACTTCATAAATACAAGTTTAAATTCACATGACTCACAGGAATAAATTCAAATAGTTAAGTATTTGGAGCAGACAAATAAGGTGGAGGATAAGTATAGAAAAAATTTTAAAAGTTTATTGCTAGTATTTGCTGTTCATTGTTACATGATAATGCCTGTGAATGTCAGGAAATCCTCTAATATCACGGGAGGATTTTCAATCTTGTCAATGTGTTTGGGACACTATTGTGTTTAAAGAATGGTCCACATAATCACCTGTGTCTTGCTGTTATCTATGCCACTTTAATAAAAAACCCACCCAACCTTGGAAAAAGAAAGAAGTGTCATTTTAAGGTTTGTGTTGTACAGGTCTTGTGAGTGGATAGATATTTTTTCACTTTGTTTTAATGCTGGGACTCATTAGCTGCCCTGAACATAATCAGAGATACTGATGGATACTCAGGGTGTAGGTATGAACACATCATTGTTCCACCCAAACACAGAAAGGCCAAGGTGAATTCTCCTCCTCTTAGCTGGGAAATAGACAGCAACATGATGCAAATGGTGGCAGGATTTTCTGGAAGGAGGAAGCATCTGTTTATCAACTTGTTGATTGTGGGATTGTCCTTCTTAATGACTTGACATAGACAATAATGTTGGTGACACCATTGCTCTCCAGATATGCTGCTGCAAGCTGATAATTCTGTTTAACTGTCTTTTTTTCCCCTCTTCAGTTATTGCTTGGATTTATGAATTTAAATTAATACCTTAGCTGGAAGCACTTGCTTTGTCATCTTTGATGAAGAGGGATACGTATTTGCAATCTTGATTTATTGAACCAGTTCATGCACTGCACAGAAAATTCCGTAGAAAGGTACCCATGGAAAGGAGGTACACACGACCATTTTACAAGAGCATATCCAGATTATTTTATCAGATATACAGATTTTTCCTTTCTTTGACAGACTGTCTGTTAGCATTCCTGTCAGCATTGCCAGATGGCTCTCAGAAACGCCCTCCCATACTCTGAAAGTATTGCTCTGCCAGCTCTTGCAAAGGGTATTCCTCAGTACAGAGTAGCTTCCTTGTTAAATCTGCAGAAGTGGTAAAAATGTAATGCCATCCTGGATCTTGAGAGCTCTGGGATGTTCTACTCCACTCAGATAACTAGGGAATCTTCTTTTGAGGTTCAAAAATAGAAAGCCTAATTTCAGAGTAGAGCTTACATTCCGTTTTAAGAATGTTTAACTTCTGTACAACCAAAAATGAGAGAAATCCACTTGGTCTTGTCTTTTTTTTTTTTACATTTTGTTGTAATATACCACCCAAGTTCTAGCCACTATGTCTTCATCTAATTTATCTGACAAGCCATATATAAAGATTCAGTTCAGTGTTTATCACAGTACGAAAGTTATAAAGCCTTGAAAAATGTGGTTTCAAATATAATAGAAATGATGACATACCCTAACCTATTGTGGCAGTAACAACACTTCTATAATATAAAAGGTTACTAAGACATATTGGCAGTCAAGGCTGCTTGCACTGCTATGATTGCTCTTTTTATAGGCATGGTAATGCAGCTTAGTTCCTGAGTATCACACATGGGCAAATGAGGGTATAGTAGTCAGGAAATATTCTTCCACATGAAAATACTTTTATATAGATATATCTTCAAGCACTGGTAATGACATTTTCTGAGCTGAAATGCCAAGTCTAGGAGAAGCTACCAGTCCAATCAGTGTTAGGCATATCTTTCATCCTAGAAAGAAAAATACTGTTGAGGAGAACTGCTATAATGTTGTTTCTGCAAAGACTAAAGACAATCAAGGGTAGAGAGTGCCAAGATTTGAAGTATCACAATGTCTTTTTGCCAGAAACAGAGAAGGAACTGCAAAGATATGTGGTGCTGGTATACAAAGTACTGCCAACATAGAAAGAGGAACATGATGTAGAGGATGCTATAGTTAAAATGTCAGCACTATGTTCACTGTGAATAGAATAAGGAATGTGTAGGTGGGAAAAAGAGGAATGTAAAAATCAGTTCTTATAACTTTTGGTAGTGGAATGTAATTTTCAGGAATGTTTACACCTAAATATTACATAAAGCTACATAAATAGGCATGTGACAACTGAACTTAAAAGAGAAATGATAAAATAGCATAATTACCCAGGTGCTGGAGGGAAAGAGAGATGAGAAAGAAATCTACCAGACAGCTGAGCATTTCAAAAAACATTTTAGCACAGATATATGTAAAACCTCTAAGACAACCTGCTCACTCCTAAATAAAAGAGATGCCAAGTAGCCCAGAAAGCTACATTCATGCTGCGCAGTGCTGGCTCCTGGGCACCCTCCAGGTCAGAATCTGAATCATGGTTCTCAGTCCTGTTGTTTTCTTAAGTTTAAAGGTCTAAAATATTTTAAATGTTACACTACAGCCTCTCTATAGTGGTGTTTTAGCAATGTGAAACTGGTGGTCCTTGCTTTTGGGGTGTGGTGTGTTTTTACTTTGCTAAATTATGGATTAAGAGACTATAGAGGGGTTTGAGAAACTCCTGGAACAGTTTTGGAGACCCGTCCTGAGAGGGAGGGAGGGAAGCAAAACCTCATTCAGGCTCATGCATGTTGATTTGGGAAATGGTCCCTGGTGCATAAAATCCCCCAACCTTTGCTCAGCTATGTCTCAGAAAGTACTAATTGACCTAGGTCATTATCGTGCCAGATGTACGTTAGCTATTCAGCCCTATCCATAATCACAGTCTAGTACTCTAACTCATTCCTTCTCCCATTTTAGCAATAGAGACATAGCTTAAAAGCCGTGGTCTCAAGAATCCTGTTAATAGAATAACTAGCACACAATCCATGAGTAACTATTTGATTATTTTTCTCTTCATCTCCAGAACTTTACACTGGTTTTGGTGAAGTTTTAACTGGCTTTATACAGCACCTTGCCTCCTAGAAAGGCCGACCAAAATTTCATACCCTAGGGTCCTGTTATTATCTCCCCTTTGAGCTGTGGCTATGCTTTGAGGTTCTGATCATCACTATCTTTCAAGACCCTAATGAATGTTCATTGGTATAGAAAGCTACATTAGCTTTTATGAGCCAGTCACTGAGAGGACTGCCATCAATGGTGATATTACGTCCTCCATCAAACACACAAATTGTTTAGAGCACAAGATCCTGAGCGGCAAGGCTTCAGCTATGTCATTCATATTATCACAGATGGGTCTGAGACTTTTTTGTTTCTAAACTTCCTTACAGCGAGCAATAGACACTATTTCCAAGATGAGAACATAATAGCAGGATATACAGGGTGTTAATTATTTGGCAAGTAATTTTGTCCTCCAAAACACAACAAATATGGTGAAGAATTAATGTAAGTCCACAGTGTAACACAGTTGAGTAGCAGCACTTGTAAGCATTTGATGTGGGGCTATCAGTCCTTATTCCAGCATTTGCTGAGATCCTACTGAAACAAATCTGTAGAGTGAAGGATATTCCCTCTCTATGACTCTAAAGCTCTGTCAGTGCACACCAAAGCTGGTATTAGCTCATTTTTAGTATTGTAAACACCTGTGAATTCATGAACTTGTGGTAATGAATTGCAAAATGGAAGTTACGCAGAATGATATTGGCAGCACAAGGGATGTCTAAAATAATTTTCAATGTCTCTTATACCTTCTCTTTTTTCTCCGTTTCCTTCTTAAGGACAAGGCTATAAATCATGAATTTTTTCTGCAAGACAAAACTGTACAGGGTTTTTTCGCAAGCCATCTAACCAGAAATAAACACAGCCAAATGGGGTGACTTGTGAAAAAGGATTTTGAAAGGGAGTTTTACAGACTATTACTAATTGCCCTCATGAGGCCTTTATGTCCTTACCCAAGGCCCATCTTTCAAAGAAAGCAACAAGTATAAACCTGTGTTTTGTGACAGACAAAGACAAGAAAAATGGACAGGTGTTAGCTGGAAAAAAAAAATAAGCTTGTTAAAGAGCAGGACTGGAAAAGACATTTCAGCCATGTGACATGGAAAAAGGCATGGCTTAGTGAAAGGAGAGGGAACCACAGGAGAGGCAATATTTGAACCATCAAAGTTGACAGAAAAAGATTAAATGTACCAGTTCACTGGAGTTTTCTATCATTTTAAGTCTGGTTTTATTCCAATTACAAATAAAGTGCATTGGCTGAAATTTCCCAAGTACTGGGAGTATTGAAGAAAGAAATAGACTGTGAAATACTTGAAGAACAGGCAGCTGCTGATGACAACAGAGTCCTCTACTCACTCCAGAGCTGGGAAGAGCTTCTGCCAAGTATGCACAGCAATGCTGTCAAATAGCTGCATATCCTTGAAGCCCTGTGGGTTCCTGTGCAAAACCTCCTTATAGCACAAGAAATGGTCTCGGAACGCAATAAAAAAAAAGATTTCATATACTTCTGAAGTCACAAATCTGGAATTTACTTTCAAAAGAATTAAACTGAAAAATTCTTCATTTTTCAAAATTTTGAACTGCCATTTCTTATTCTCAGTCCCTCAAGGTAAAATGACCTTTTCCCTTAAGAGAAGCACCAAAGCCATTACCAAATGGTAAACTGACTGAGCTTTATTCAAAGTCTTGTGTTCAGATGGAGCAAAGACTTAAGGAGCTGAGCTCTGACACAGCCTTTTTTTCCTACCTAGAGCCACTAATCCTCCTCCTTAACTTTATTATATAAATACGCAATGTGTCTACATATGTACATAAGCACATGCATCTTGATTTCTATATGCACACAGGCACACAGACACACACACACATACACTGTCATCACGGTAGGAGACATCAAAGGTACAGTTGGAATATCTGATCTGATTTACTTTTTTTTTTCCTCTTCTATATATGTCCTGAGTTATCCAAGCCATTTTTTTTCCTCAGTTTCAAGATTTACATCTTTTTTGTGCTTTCTTCACTTTGCCTTCTTTTTATTTGCACTTAGCACCAACATAGTCTGCAGAATTAATTTGTCTTAGCAATGTAATTACATGGCATGTGCTTAAAATGAAATTAAGTACTGTTACAATTTATGGTGGTGTCCTCTAGCCATTCCCGTTTAATACTGGTACCAGTGAAGTCAAACGACCTTTAATGAAAGCAAATAGGTCCTGTTATGTTCTGTTACAGATTTAAATCAAGTAGCTCCTTTGAAGTGAAGGATTTATATCCGCAAAAAAAAAAATCAATATAAGAATCAAAATCCAAGCCTATAAAATGTAAACAGTGTCCAAAATTGACAAGAGTTATTTAACTCCATTGATTTCTCAGCTGACAATTTGTGAGGTGTGGATGGAAACATTTTTTCTACAGACACAGTCTTGAAATGCTGCCTGCTGGTCTTGGCTTTCTGGGGTTTTTTGCTTTGGTAGCAGGTGAAACGTGGCTAATGTTGAGCTCAGTATTGTGAACTACGGACAGACTAGCACATACCAGACCATTAGCTCACCTTGCTCTCCAATTAAAGCTTTAGTTCAGAGAGAGACTTGGCACTCTCAGATTTCTTACCTGCTTGTCAGGTAAACCAGCCAACTGAAGTCAAACGATATTGCTCAAGCTCCTCTACTGCATCTGTTTTAAAACTTCCTCCAATGTCTCAGTCATTGCAGTTGTCTTGTGTTGGGCACAGTTTTGGCTGGCTTGGGAAAGGGATTAGACTTTTCAACGAGCTTGCCTTACTCTGTAGCACTGTGAATGCAAGACAGCCAACATCTTTTCAAAGCGGTTAAGCCAGGTGTGCAACTACTTTGTGGTAATGATGCACTGGAGAAGAGGGGCTCTGGCACATTATAAACCTGTGTGAGGTGTGATAGCTCTGAGTGGATTGGATCCATGTTTAGTCACCCAAGAATTACTTTTAAGGCTTTTACTAGTCAGGGAAGAATAGCAAATGTTTCAGGCTTTTTTTGGTTGCCCATGAACAGGTCTCTAACACCACTCTAGATGCTTCAGGCTATCCCACTTGCATAGCCAGAAGTATGAGTAACTTATGGGCTTGGGGTTATATCTGCTATCCTTATGTGAATGTCTTTCAGGTACAACAAGGTGTCTATCTCAGAAGGTACTAAATCCTTATTTTTAAATGACTGGATCAGACTTGCCCACTAGGGAACTCATGCCATGTCTTTCTTTATCTGTAATAGAATAAGTAAATCATCCTTCTGAGGTGACTGTTTCTTGTTATTGACTGCAGCTGCTTTTCTTTTTCTAGGTGACATTCAGACAGCTTAGAAAGATAAGGTGATTCCTCTCAATGTTTCTAGGATGAGGTTTGTGAAAACCTGTATTTTTCTAAATATTTATGTCATCTTGCTTTTAGATTATGCACTTGGAACTTGGAAGAAAAGATCATAAGCCCTTAAACCAGTGGAAATATGACCTTAGGATGCAGAGAGAATCCTGATGCAGTCCATCTTCCTCACCCTTTCTCAGATTCTCTAATAACAGCTCCTCTACTTGTAAAATGAGGAACCAACACCCCCCTTTAAGACTTATGACTAGAAAAGACATGTAGGAGCTAAGTCAGTATCTGTACAGACTGACCCAGACTTGTAGTAAGTAGGCTTACTTACTACAAGCAGTAACTCATTAAACCACACTAAAACAACATGCAGCCATCTGTTTCTCTACAAATAAATTGATTACATATTTTGGTGCAATTTCTTGGGCAAATGCTGACCTCCACGTTACAATGCCTTTTATTCTAGTATACAGTGACTGTGTAGCAGGGACTCTCGACAGGTTTAAAATGAAAGGAAGTGGGCAGGAGTAAGGGGACTCTTGCATTAGCATTGGCTGGTTAAGTGCATACTTCTGAGTTGTGTGGCATGGATCCAGGCAAATATCTACATAGTTCCTTCCATCATTAACACTATAACTATAACATTAACACTATAACTAACACTATCTTCTGGGAATGAATTTTCACAGGGAAAACAAATGAGAGTTTCTAATTGTTATGAGTAGGATACATAAGCTCCTATACTTCCCAGAAGCTCAGTCTGCTGAACTCTACAATGTCTGTTATGTTTCTTTCTGTCTTGAGGAATAACATTGAGTATGAATTTAGGAAGAGGGAAAGCAACAAAAAATGTATAAACCCATTCTTTAAAAAATAAGTTAATCTCTGCTAGAGAGCTGAATCACATGCAGACAAAATATTAGAGTAGGAGGACCTGCTTGCAGTACTAAACCCCATCTCCTTCTGTTGTAGGCAATCAGCTCATAAGACCTGATACATAAATCCATCAGTCACTGTTTTAAACATAAGCAGGAATTATCTGCCTAAGAATTAACATGCTAAAGCTTCTGCAGGACTGGTGGTATATATTTACTTTATGAATTAATTTTCTATATGACATTTGCAAAAGAACAGGGGAAAAATAATTGTTCAAGTACTTTAACACCAAGAGTCATTTGTTTATCGGTCTTGGGGCTATAGACACTTGTATGAAGGTATAGACTTAAAATAGAGCTATCCATAATTCAGCTGTGACAGAAACTCAGTGTTGCAAGGAAGAGGTATCCACAGAATTCTATGCTTTTATGAACTGTATAAGTAACTAAAGTTGAAGGAAGCTTTTGCTTCATTACCTCAGCAGTTGTGATCTGACCTTTTGTCTGCAGTTGGTAAAAAATCCCTTGTTCTCCTTCACATACCAGGAATTGACATTTTTCTAAACACCGTGAACTCAAGCTATGTGAATGCTTAGTAGTTTGCAAATAGTTTTTCAATGTCACATTTCTATAACGGTATTAGAGAACAAAACTAATTCCTGTGTGTAGTGGATGCAATTCTATTCACAGCAAGATAAATTGGATTTCTAAACTGCAATTTCCATTGTGTTACCTCCATGTATCATGAGACTTATCCTGATGTGCACAGCAGTGGGCCTGCTTACTTATACACTGAACTACAGCTTTATGCAGAATGCATCATCTTGTTTTTCTCTCAAAAAGAGAGAGGGAATACCAAAGTATAACTGTAGACTGCCATCTTTTGGAAGGGTTTAATGAGCATACTCATCTCTAATCAGGCCCTGCAAGGAGGAGTAGCAAGCATGACTTCTGCTTGCAGACTAAATGACCATTCCAGACATTCCAATTAGATGCTGGATCTGTACTTTGGCTACCGGGACCAATAAACTACCAGACTTCTTTCACTTTGTTTCTCTAACTGGAAGAACAATGTTTTTCATTTAGAATTGTAACTCCTAACACTATAAAGACCTATAAAGCAAATTTTCAGTTTTGATACTTCATTAGCTGTATGATTATACTGTAATTCAAAGAAAGGAAGAAGGAAGAGGAATAAGGAAAGTCTCACTGGTGTTGTAAGGCAATGAGGAAAATAAAAGGTACAAAACCTGCTGACTTTAGAGGCCCAGAGAGTTGTAATCAGTGGCACAAAGTCGAGCTGGAGGCCAGACATTAATGGTGTGCCCCAGGGATACTAATGACAGTGGTATCAGGGACAATACTGTAAATCCTCGTTGACTTTGCAGATGATGTAACACTGGGAGAAGTGCTGCCCTTCAGAGGGACCTTGACAGGCTGGAGAAATGGGCAGAGGAACCCCATCAAGTTTAACAAAGGGAAATGCTGTCTCTTGCATCTGGAGAGGAATAACCTCAGATACCAGCAGAGGGTGGCTCCAACCAGCTGGAAAACTGCTTGCCAGAAAAGGCCCTGGTGATGTTGGTGGACACCAAGCTGTACATGAGCCAATATAGTACCCTTACAGAAAACAAGGCCAATGGCCTCCTCAGCTCCATTAAGAACATGGACAGCAGGTCAAGGGAGGTGACCCTTTAGCACTGGTGAGACACACCTGGAATGCCATGTCCTTTTCTGGGGTCCCACTACAAGAGAGACAGGGACACACTGGAGTGATGTACTGTGCTCCAGTGAAGGATCACAAAGATGATCGTGGGAACAAAAAGAAGTGTTAGCAGCAGGTTTTGCTCTTGTAAGACCCTACCTGGAGTACTGTGTTCAGATGTGGGGCCCCCAACAAANGGTGGTGAGACACTGGAACAGGTTGCCCAGGGAAGTTGAGGATACCCCATCCCTGGAGGTATTCAAAGCCAGGCTGGATGAGGCTTTGAGCAACCTGGTCTAGTGGAGGGTGTCCCTGCCTATGGCAGGGGGTTTGGAATTTGATGATCTTTAAGGTCCTTTCCAACTGAAACCATTCTGTGTGATTCTGTGATTCGGAGCATCTGTCATACGAAAAGAAGTTGACAGAGATTGGACTGTTCAGCCTCGAGAAGATAAGGTAAGATCCTCTAGGGGGATCTTATCAGTGTGTATAAATACTTGGTGGAGTGAAGTAATGAAGATGGAGTCAAACTCTTCTCAGNGACATTAATGGTGTGCCCCAGGGATACTAATGACAGTGGTATCAGGGACAATACTGTAAATCCTCGTTGACTTTGCAGATGATGTAACACTGGGAGAAGTGCTGCCCTTCAGAGGGACCTTGACAGGCTNTTTTCACTTTTTTTTACTGCAAGGTAAGTCAAACATTGGAACAGTTTGTCCAAAGAGGCTGTGGAGTCTCTATCTATGGAGATACTCAAAGTCCCATCTGACATATCCCTGCACAGCCTGCTCTAGCTGTCCCAGGTCTGAGCAGGGATTGGATCAGGGACATCCAGAGGTGTCTTCCAACCTCAGCAACCCTGCCATCCTGTAAAAATCGCTGTCCTGAAAACCTGAATATTTGCAGCTCTTTCCTTAGAAGCAAAAGTTTTTTTGAAAGATTAAGGTCACAATTCTGCAATTCCACAAACAGTTGATTAGTTTGACACTAAACCAAAAACCCAGCAACCTGTTATGTGTGGAAAGAGACATCTCAGAGATTTGAATTCAATCCTATGGTCTGAAAAATTTATGTGAACTGTATAATTCAGACTATGATTTACAGTCAAACTAATGTACCGAGAGACCGTGAGATTCCATTTCAATTTACAGCAAAATACTGTCATGTATAATGCAGAAATATTATTTTGAGCCCTTGTATTAAGAAAGAAATTGTTGAAGGATCAGATGGCTCAAAGGATTATCAGCAAGGATAAGGACTCTTGATTGTCCTGGAGGACACTGAACAAACTTCCTTATAATTTCATATCTAGGTGTTAAAGTAGAAAATGTCTTGAAACTCTCACTCTGTGTGGACACTGGCCAACACCTTGAAACCACTCAAGTGTAGAGTATGTGAACATCAGAGCTTGTTCAACACGAGCTGTGTAGGCAGAATTGATTTTTTTCTGCATCTTGTAGGACATACACCGTAAATTAATTTTTCTCTAACATTAGTGTCAACAACCTTTAATTTTGTGACAGTGAAAAGCTAATTCAAGAGGAAGAGACATCAGGAAGATTTGGGAGCTGTGAGGAACCAACAAAGTTTTAAGGAGCAGTGGTAAATGGCTGGGGGCAGTAAGACAGAGAGTATCATTAGCAAGCATTTCGAGGTTTTCAGAAGGGCAATGACTGGGAGTTTCTCTGCTGCTCCTGTTGCTAGCACAAGGCTCAAAGACCAAGAAACTAGGATAGAAGTAGCTGAGTTTTGTCCTGTTGAGATTCCCTCTGGATTTAGGTTGACTTGAAAAAAACTCTTATTGAGAATTCAGTGTTGTAACAGGAGCTCCAAGCAAAGTCACAACTTGTTTAAGCTGTCTTGATAAAAAAAAAAAAAATCTTTTTCTTCTGAAACACAGGAACGGTGTTCTGATTGATGACTTCAGGCACTGCTTTACTTAATTTGGAGAAGATCCCTGAAAGAAACAGAGATTGGTGCTTTTTTGATGAAAATGCACTTTGAAGAAGAATTACGCAGCTTTTGTGTGATCAAAGAAACCTTCATGTAGCACCTGCTGAAATTAAACTAAAATCTTCCATTCCTTTTAGGGTGAATTGGACTAGGACACTAATAAAAGATTCTAATGGTAAAATAAATGAGAATCATAAAATAGGTTTAGTCTGTAAAAGTCTGCAAACTACATTTTAGAAGTTCCTTATTTTTTTTACAGTCACAGACTTTTAAAAGGATCAGTGTAGGATTTTTCCTTAGCTTGTTTCTGCCCTTTTTTGACAGGAAGAAGGAATAATGGGGCCATATGAAAAGTCTGTTTGTACTAGAAATTTTTAATATATTAAAAACAGGGGTTTCCTGTGAAAATGTCAATTCAGTCATAATTGTAATTAAGAGCTAATAATAAGGATGTTCTGGAAAAAGTTAATCAAAATTATGAAGTCTAATATGGTCAAAGCAGCATAGAGAATATCTAAATCAAAAAGCATTGAAAGAATTATTTTATACATGTCTAATCCATTATGACTAGAAACCAAACCAAAGACCTTTGCATTAAAAAAAGGTAATTTGGGAGGCCTATGCTTTCTTTCAAAATTTGGCCCACAAAGTAAGATGTATATTTTTTTTGTGTGTGTCCTTTCCTTGTTTCAGTTAATATATGTAGTTTTTCTGTTGTCACGCTCACATATGACTGCCAGGGGAGCAGTGGCCAAGAGAAGAAATTTTCCACATTCTCCCATCAGGCCTGTAGGTGATCTTGTGTGCATCAGCTTCTTCACTTTCACTGTTACGTCTCTTCATCCCAGCATCATTCACTGTTTCTGTCTCACAGCACCCCAGTATGCCTCAATCCCAGACCAAAAATCATTCAGACTTTCCAGCTAAAACTACTCTGAGTCCTATTTAACACTCTGTTTTGATCTCAATCATATTGCTCTGAGTTGCCCCAAGTTGTCTTTTGTTAGGATCCAGAGGAAAGGAGAATTATGGTGGCAATAGCAGTGGTCTGGAGTGATGGGGACAAGGAAACAAGAGTTTTATGCGAGAAAAGTCTCCATTGGGGCATAAGTTGAAAAAGGGAGAATGAAGTCAAAAGCTTTCCAGATCAGAAGGTCTGGAAAACAGACCTCAAAACTGCAGCATCTGTAGAATAGAACATAGCGGAACGGAACGGAACGGAACGGAACAGAACAGAACGGAACGGAACGGAACAGAACAGAACAGAACAGAAGAATAGAATTCCTTCTATGACCAGATGACCCACCTAGTGGATGAGGAAAAGGCTGTGGATGTCATCTACTTGGACTTTATTTAGCAAGACCTTCAACACCGTGTCCCACAACATTCTCCTAGAAAAGCTAGTGGCTCACGGCTTAGACAGGAACACCCTTTGCTGGATAAAAAACTGGCTGCATGGCCATGCCCAGAGAGTCGTGGTGAATGGAGTTAAGTCCAGGTGGCAGCCGGTCACCAGTGGTGTTCCCCAGGGATTGGTTTTGGGGCCTGTCC
>VZTO01013938.1:7912-29716 GCA_013400615.1 Syrrhaptes paradoxus
ATTTGATTTGTACAGCACCTAGTAATGTAAAGGTTCCTTCTCAGATCAAGCAGTGCACCAAAACCATGAAAATCCATACATGTAACTAGTGTGTGATTCCCACTGCTCAGGAGAGAAACAGAGGAAGAAACTTCATCCAGCACCTCAGCTGGATGGCTGATGCTCCAGACTGCCTAGCACAACTTCAAGTCATAGAAAATATGAGAACACTCAGAATATACTAATTTCCCTGTTTATATCTACACGCTTATTCCTGCAAATATGGACTCACATTATCACTTCCTCATCATGTTTGGTACTGAGTACTCTGATGTTAGTACCTGGACAACAAACAGCCCAGCTGTTTTAACTGTTTACAGTCCTTCCACAGCAAAACTAATTTCCTCCATTATTCACTATAGCAACCACAACAAGGGAATAAAAGTAAGAAAAACTTTTCCTTTGTACTCTTCAGCAGATTCCTCAGACACTAGTTCAGACACACTGAGTAAACATTTCTGCCCAGCACACACTTCATCCACACATTCCTCTTTTGGCCAGGAGGGTGAGGAATAGGATGGAAAGGTATGACTGGAGGAGCCAAGCCAAAGCAGTAGAAGGAGGGAAATACTATTCCTGTTGACAGACTGCTTCATTGATAGATTGCCTTCTTCAAAGACGTGTAAACCACACACTTGTATGCCTAAATGTTTAACCTATATGTGTTGATTCTACAAGTATTGATGCATGAAAAAAAGCAAAATGGTAAAAAAATATAAAAAAATAAGCATGAATGAGATTCTACACTGGTTCTAGACTTTTTAAAAAATGGAGTGTTTTGACTTCAGGCCTGCACAATTTAAGGTATCATTTTACTTTTTCCCTGACCCATCTTAGAACCACTCTTTGTTTCCTATTTATGTGCTAATGTGCTCCCTGAACAGTCAAAAAGAATCATTGCTGATTATTTGTACTCACTGAAAACTTAGCCTGTTAATAGCTGTAAAAATAAGGAAAAAGGAGAGAGAAAGAGAGACTGGATAATAGATAAATAGATAAAGTTGAGAAAAACTTTATGCAGAGAGCAGGAAGAAAAAAAAACAACAAATGACAGACTATTTTTCCTCCTGCTGTTTCAGTGATAGCTATTAATGTGTTTTAAAGTCTTTCAGATTGGTCTTAAGAAATCAGTTATCCTGGTCCTTGTTGCAGTAGAAAGACCCATGGGAGCTATTCGCAGTAATCTAAGTTAATAAACTGTAAACTAACTTTTTTTTAAAGGAGAAAAAAACCCTACAACCTTTGACAAAATAATTGCACCCGTTATAAAACAGCCAAATGTCAGTTAACAGTCACATCAAGTCACTGGGATGGAAAAAAGATATCCATAACCAGGCCACTTCCAACTAAACTATTTGTTTTCTCTTATTCAAAGTGTTCTTTTTTTTAAAAAAGAATAATTCCTTTGCAAGCCAAAAAATTGTTTGAATAATGTCTGATGTGCTTATCCACTGGCTAAAGTCTCCAGTTAAAATAAAGAGAGAATTTAGGGCTTGATTCACAAAACACTTATCTGCAAGTTATAGAGCCCTTTATGTTAGAGAAACAGGGCATTTGCATGCAAAAAACTAGCATTCTGAATCCAAATATTTCCCGTTCACAGAATAAAACCCATCATGTGCAACTCCTCTGATACCAGCTACATCTCTTGCCTACATACATGAGGGAAAGGATAGATTATATACCCAAACAAGATTGTTCTACTCTCCAGAGAGGCAGCTCCACATTGTCACGTGTGCTGTCTTCTTCCCTCCCAAACAGCAGCAGTATTGACATGAGCACAAGAGACTGCAGTAGTTGCAATTCAAGGCAAGGGTGAAACTGGTTCTTCTCATGATCCGAAGAATGAGGAGAGGAAGAATTGCACCTTGCAATAAATTTTTGACCTCTGTGTCTGAGTGGATCATGGAATTATATTTGTTTCACCTAGATAATTTCATTGGAATTAGCATTTTTGGGCTTGGTCATCTAAGAGCAATCCTTTGAGAGTAAAATGAAATTTGGGTAAAAATTTCCCCTTTAATAAACTACTTTTTTTTGTTCTTGTAGTTCTTTATCTGGATGCTTGCTCTTAATAATTTTTTGAACTTTAGCTGAGAGATAGACAAGATATCTTCAGAAAAGAGACCAAAAGGTTCAGTTCTGCTTCTTCCACCCCAGCTTCAAAGGAGAGAGCATTCCCATTTTGTGTTTTTGGGAAACTCAGGATGGAGCTTGCTTGTCTGGAACTCTTCCACAAGGTCACAAGGGGAGAAATTATATAGACATGAACACAGGTCAATCCTGCAGCACAAGTAACTCCCCTTAGTGCTGGTCCAGCAACACAATGAAAACAAAAAACTTGAAAACATCTCATCTGGAAATTCCCCTGGCATTAATGCTGGGAGAGACTGCAAGTGGAAAGGTGTTAGAAGGAAAAAGTGTCTGCTCATCACCAAAGATATATTATTCCTGGCATAACCTAAAAGCTCCATTTAGCCTTAAGCAATTCAAGGGAAGCTAAGGACTAAAACCTTTTTTGCTTTCTCATTTTACCTACACTTCTTAGTGCACCTACATGTAGGCTGTACAGCCAGGCTAATTTTTCGCCCTGTACTGCATATTTGACTTCTGTTCATTGGACAGCAGCTGGACAAGAGTTTTAAGTAGCCTTCTCACAGAGAGAAATATATGGGAATAATTTCTATCTGGTCACAAAATGCTGGGCTGCACCCATTCTTGTATTCCTGCAATATACAATAGCAATGAAGTTGCAAACCTTTACTCATTGTTCAGTTGATTAACTCTGTATTTGTATTGCATTCAGAACAATGGGACCGAGTTACAACCCGGCTTCAGAGTTCTGCTGCCCTAAACACAAGAGCTATAGAAGTACAAAAAAAAAAAAAAAAGTCAAGGCCTAGTATCCCACTAATATACTTGCTTTCCCTTAAAAAAAAAAAAAAAGTCCCTACACAGTGCAACACTGTCTGTAGTCAGTTGTGTTTAACGAATTGTATTGCAGCCCAGCTCCAGCTAAACCTTGGTGAAACACTGTTTAAGGCCATGATATTGCAAGGGAAAATGGTCCTTATTCACTTAAGTTTTCTCCTTTGACCAATATTTGCTTTATTAGGCAGCTACAATAGCAAACTCTTCACACCAGGGTTGTGAGCATAGAAAGTATGTATTTATGCCCCAAATCAGGTAACAGGGCTGTAGACACATAATAGCCAACTCATCTGCTTACAGGCCCATTGAGACAATCCAAGAACACTTTCATCAGGGATATTTAATATCCAGAACAGTAAATAAAATAAACTGTCCTACTCACACCAGAGGTAAAATTTGAAGTCCATCCGTACTCTATGGTAAAACTCTTACTGACTGCAATGCAGTCACGATTTCACCCCAGATGCACGTGCTATGAAGGAGCTGTGGTGGCTTGTGTGGGTTTAGGGAAACCAGGAGCATCTGCTAAACCAGGACCCTCCCATTCCCTGCAGCTGCCTTTCATCCAGCTTGCAGACATAAGGCTCAATAGAAAACCCATCAAAATCAGTGGGGTCTGTCGATTGTCTGCTGCTGGCTTTGGATTAGGACTACAGAGAGAACGCAGATCATCATTCTTCCTTATTAAAGTATTTAAAAGTAGTCCTTTAATAACACTAATTTAATACACACTGAATACTGAGAAAACGCTGGTTATACATATTTCCATCTGGCTCATACCCTGTGGAAGCACAGCTCAGACTTTGTATCTATTCCTCTTGCTGGGGGCTGAATGTTTTGCACTTCTTGATGACTCGGGCCATTAATGTTAAATTATCTACAAGGGCCCCTTTGTTTTTAAAACTCCCCAGTCTGCAAGTGAGCATGTGGATTTTAAACTCTGGTTCGAGAAGTCCGAAGTTTTCTATGGGGATTGTTGAATTTATACATCACAGCCAATCCGAGGGTTTCTAAAGCCTTCAAACAACTGACACCATATGTCTGGGTACAATGGAATCTACAGAATTATCAGCAACAGCAAAAAATGTCTCATTACACACTGAGAGCTGCAAACACATAACCAAGTATATTGAGTAGCACGTGTGCTCACAGAGAAATTAATCGACTCAGATGCATACAAAGGGATTTCCAAAGTGCTAAAAACATATTCCAGTGAAGAAATGTACTATGCCAGGCTGTGATTTGCAATATAATAAATAATCCCCCTAAAATTCACTTAACTTTCACTCTGCCTAATGGGAGGCTTCGCAGATTGTACAGATTATGCTTTATGTGACACAACATACAGAAAACAGCACATAAAAAAAAAATTGCCTCTTTCAGGTCAGTAAAAAATCTTCCCAGAATCCTGGCAAAATCTGAAGAATGTATTATATTTGTATTTACTCTGTTTAAGTGTTTGTGTTTTTTGTCACATGCCTGCAGAATTCTACCAAACATTCACCTCAGATACTTATCAATGTCTAAAAAATTATAACTGTGTTTTCAGGAGGGGTGGGCAATCCGAGTGATGATTCACATCTAGAAATCTGGTTTCATTAAAAAAAAAAAAGGATAGGAAAGCGCTAGCATTATTTATTCACTTATTATCATACAATCTGGACTAAGTCTTAGGAAGAGAAATTTTTATGAGCAAGTTAAAAATAGTGAGATATAAATGGAAATAATAATGGATAATAATACATGATAATTAGCAGTGTTTTTCACTGCAATATCATCTTTTATCCACAATTGCAGCGGTACCTTGAAGAAACAGGTTATGAATTCTGAACCCCTGAATATTTTATTCACACAAGTGAATTAATAGATCATCCATAAAAAATGTGGCCATTCCTTTAAGTACGTGCTCTTTAACATGAAAGATAGGGTCTTGATTTGGCATAAAAGATGAGTCCTCCAGTATTTCTGTGAGGGGTACATGTTGCTAACCCTCACAGGGGAGGTGAGGAATAAAAAAGATAAATACCTTCTAGATCTGGCTAAATTTTTTTAAAAAATGAAAAGAATATTAATTTGACCTGCTATTCAAGTGAAAACAAATGTTTCTTCAATGTGTGTCAGTTCTTACAAATGGTTCATCTTTTCGGAAAGTTCATCGTATTGCTTTGTGACTCTTTTTGGTTTATTTTGATTCACCAAACAGGTAAAATTTTACCTTTAACAATCTAGAATTATTTTCCAGAAAGTTCTGGGCTATTCAGTAACCAAGGCAAGAGTAAAATAATTTACCTGTCAAACAACGTTGGCCAGTAAACTATTCATTGTCTTTAAAGTCTCTTGTGGGTTTTAATCATGAAACAAGAGTCAGGATTTCTAGTTCCAGCCAGAGCAGTTCATCCTGTAACACCAGGCAAACATCTGCCTTTCTCACTGTTGCCTTGAATGAGGATAGCAGTAAATATATACCTTGCAAGAATCATCTGCAAATTACTGTACAGTTTGTTTTTAAAACTTTGCTAGTCAATAATTATTGAAATTAATTAATTATAATTAGAATTAATTAATTAGCATTATTGTATTATATTGTATTGTATTGTCTTAGCCCTGCCACCGACAGGAAATATCAGTTAGATTCCAAACTGGTCTGACTCTTCTTTCTCAAAGGTTTTTTTGCCTGCTTAATTCACCTATTTGGTTTTCTTTCTGCTGTTTTTTTCTACTGAAGTCTTAATGCAAGCATTTAAGTATGTACTCAAAACCAAGCAGAATAAAAATGAAACATAAGTGTGCATTACTGTTGAATAAAGGCCCAGAAGTAAAAGATCTCATTGTCTATGAGAAGTCATTTTACAAATTTTCTGACCTTTTCATGGCACAAGGTATGAATAATAGCAAAAAAAAAAATACCTATTCCAAAAAGATTCTCAACTTTTGCAACATGATGAACTTGAAATGGTTGGGATAATTATCAAGACTACGGGTATTTCATAGAATCATAGAATTATAGAATGGTTTCAGTTGGAAAGGACCTTAGAGATTATCAAGTTCCAAACCCCCTGCCATGGGCAGGGACACCCTCCACTAGCCCAGGTTGCTCAAAGCCTCATCCAGNCTCTAGCTCTCTGATTAATTTCATGGGTCTCCTCTGGACTCTCTCCAACAGGTCCATGTCTTTTTTATGTTGGGGGCCCCACATCTGAATACAGTACTTGAACAGATTTACTCCTAACTGAACCAAAAAAACTTTTAACATTATTTTTCCTAAAGATTTCAGCATTATTTTCTCACCTATTTACCATTAGCCCTCTACTGCTGTATCTGAGCATAAATTTAATTGTTGAAGTGAAAGTTTTCTTCTATCTGATTGCAGGTTGCAAACATACTACAAACTAAGCTTGAAAGAAAGCATCAGTTCACTCTGGATAGAAAATCTCAGTAGGGAAGTACAAGTAGCACCTTATTTGTGCTCTGTCAGTGGGACATGACTTGGTTTGCACATAGCAATAACAATTTTCCTCAGATCTTTTGTGAGTGTCCTGAGATGAAAAAGATAAATAGCCATGTAACTCATATGGCAACAATAGGTGACAACAAAAATTTCAGGTTTGGCCCTTGACAGTGAAGGAAATGCGTACTTTTATATGAAAAGAGGCATGTTTCACTGAGGGCTGGGGGAAATTTCCCGTTTGAATTACCTTTAGGATATGGCTGGGTTGGATGCTAAGGGAGCACGTTGTGCCAGCAGGAAGGAGAACACAGCTCTGAATGGGCTCTGGATTCAACATGCAACATTTTTGTCTCAGCACATAATTTTTTTTTTTTGCAATGCTTTTAGGAGATCATTTTTCCAGAGGATGAGGTGGCTGTGCTTGAGTCCCAGGCTGGACTCTTCTCCTCTAGAACTGGAAGGCCAGCTTGTTTCTTCTCCACATCATGCAGTGAAAAGAGCTGTAGGAACACGCTGAGGCAGGCTCCGGCTTTTGATGTGCTGCCACACAGGTAAGAAAGACTCTTATGTTTCCTCGTAGTGTCATGAGTGCAGCCTGGCATTCAGGAATAGGGTGTATATTTGAACAGGGACCAAGCCATTCTCCTCTCCTGTCACTGCCCCTCTGCAGATGCTGTTTCTTTCCACAGCCCGCTCCTGGAGCAGAGAGCAGGAATTTGAATGTCTTCTCACTGCAGAATGAAGAAAGAAATCAACCACAGACCCCAAGGAAAAAAGCAACAAAACTAGGATGAATTTATACTGGAGAAGAAAACTAAACACTATGAGTTGACCTTTAACACCAGGAACTTGAAACAGGATGATGATCCTTCATGCAGAACAAAAATGTACAAGATTTCCTACTCTCTAGCAAGACTCTGATGCTATGAAAGAGGGTAGAGGGGACTCCAGGTGAGCCATGCACTCACAGAGAGGGGAATTTCCCTTGCAATGACCACAATGAACGTGTTTGCTGAACCAAATACAGGCAGAGAGAACTCAATTCCTGATGTTGAAGGAAAAACAAAACCACAAACCTGAACATCTTTGGCTCTAAACATTCTGGAAGCAAAAATTGTTTCAGTTATAATTCAGTCTCCTCAAAAAATGACTTTTGTTTCTGAGGCTGCTTTTTTGACCAAAAATAGAACTCTGACTTACAGAAACATTTTTAACTATGCTGAAAGTGCTGGTGATCCTGTATAATGATTTGAATTTTAAACTATATCATCTGAACAGCAGTGTCTCAGAAGTCGATTGCCCTTATTGCACAGACGTTTGTGTTTGCCATAGCTGCTAGGATGATCAGTTGTGTTAGTGTAATTTAGAAAGCCACCCAATGAAACTGGATAACCCTCAACTTTGATTTAAGAAATTACTGTGTGCCATAGGCTATTCTAAGAAACTATATATAAAGTCAAGCCCTTTGCACCCATGCAGATACCTTGTTGGTGCAGAGTTCATAATATTATGGGATCACAAACTTTTAACATGTACCTGCCAAATTATTGGTGACTTCCTTTTCATAACTCCCTAAAATGCAGGGAGCTTTTTTGTAGGCACTAGATACTCCAGCCCCCTTTCTTTATTCATGTTGTATAGCATGTTGCTCTTCATTGGTCTTGGTGGAGACAAAGTCTAAACCAATTTTGTCTCCTTTCCATTAAAAAAGGGTTGAAGTGTGAAATGGCACTGTAATGGCACATAGCTATCCAATACTGTTAAGTGGGTGACAGACTACAGAAGGACCTGTTGCAGATGCATGTGCTGTCAGGTCTACTGAATAGGGCATGTATTTATGTTTTACAACAGATACCCTTTGAAACAGAAATTGGTCACTGTCTTATCATTAGGCCATATTTAGAGAAGTAGTTACTTATCTCACTCCCACTGATTTTATCTGGGAGATATCAAATTCCTTTCAGACTCAGGTCTTCACTGCCTTCATCATTTTTGGAAACAGAACTTTAGAACATTGAAAAATTCTTCCTATAGTTTGAAAGAGGATTTCAATGTTAGGTCCAACATTCAGGCATTTTATATCCACTGAGACTGTATTTAAACTGACTTGCAGCATGACTCAAAAGTACTGTGTGTGCAGATCAGGGCTGTGAATTTCTAGATAGAAATAGCCAGCAGCTTCATGGGCCACCAGCCTACATGTAGTCTTTTTGATTTCTGTGAGAGGTCTCTGGGGAGAGGGGAAGATTGCACCCATAGAGATGAGCATGCTAATTCTATGATGCCTGTAGAGTTTCCTAAGTTCTAAAAAAAACTGTCAATGGTGAAAAGTTTTTAAATAACAGATTTTTAGATTATAAAATAATCTATTGTTTCAACTGCAGCTTGCATCAGAAAAGTATAAACTTAAGCTTTCTTGACTTTGCTGTGAGGCTGTCAGAGACCAAGGGAACTCCTGAGAGGGCGCATTCATCCATGACAAAGATTTGAAAACCACCTGAAAAACTGCTCGGGGTTTGATTTTTCCTTCTTTTTCATGCTGCACAATAGAATTATTTCTGATAACTTGACATATTGCACACAGGAAATGCCTGCTCTACCCACAAGTAATTGTTTCCAATGGATTTCTGGATGTAACTGGGGTAAAGGCTGCAAACTTGTCCATTAGATTGCCATTGTGAGAGATTTTTTTTGTATTGGACTTCATTTGACTTCTTTTATTTTTCCTTATAGCTGATTCCATTTTCAGACTATCTTGGAGTGTTGCAATCTTTACTGGAATCTTAATCAAAGCCCATTGTTTCTCTGATTCACTACATTTAAATTTGCATTTTTCCTAGAAATCTTAAAGAAACACCTATTTTTAAAGCAATATTCAATGCTCATGATGCTTAAGCATCACCCTTTATGCCTGGCTCAGCATTCTTCACCCTTCTGTCACAAGTGAGACAGAGTAAACAAAAGCCCATAGTGGGTTTACTTAAGAACCAACAGAATCAAAGTTTTTCCAAACTTGATTATCTCACATACTCACTTATACACTATACTCCCCAGTGCTACGTTTGCTAAATTTTGACTTCCCTTCTGGCCAGGTATCACTTCTGGCCTGGGAGAGTTGGGCAGAACGTCATGTTGATCACTGCTTGTCTCTGGGCATCCCTTGGTATTCGTTTTCGTCTTATTGATTCCCAAGATTGTCCTCACTTCCAGAATCTTTCCTCCAGCCTCTTCTTTCCAGACTCTCTTCTTTCTGAGACCACTTCTTTTCAAGAACCCTTTGTTTTGGCACCAGGTCTTTTTTCTGGAACCCAAGACTCCCATTTTCCTTTTCTACATAGTCTATGCGCAGAAGCCCAACAGATGAGCAACCACCTACTTGATACTTTTATTTCATTCCATTTTATTAACTGGAGGATTCAAGATGCACCACTTTTATTTAGTCCAGGTGTTACCAAAATTTGCAGCGAGCCCATACAGATTCCACCCAGAAAGCAGCAGCTTTCTGCTTGAGAGTTCAAAAGTTCAGTTTCAGACATTCACCCACATACACACACCAATGTACTCAATTATCTGTTGCCTGTTAGCATTCATAATTTAAGGTATTTCTTTTCAGCTAAATGCAATTTTTCCACAATTTGGCTGACTTTTTCTGCATTGCAATAATTAAGAACCATGGGGTTTAGAGCCATGTGGCTAAGCCTGACCTTGCGTGGTCCAGAGCATGGCCCCCGCCTGCTTTTTTCTGAGAAAACAGAGGCTATTCAAAAGACCTTAGCAAAGCAGCATCCCCCATCCAGGTAATGCACAGCTCAAGGTGGGGCTGCCCCAGTCACCACAGACCTGCCTATGGCAATGCAGGTGCAAAATGCAGCCTGCAGTCCCCAGCCTTGCCAGCTCCCCCACAGCAAGTGAAGTCCTTGACCCAACACATTTTAAAACCTGATGAATAAAGCAATTGAAATGTATTCTATTGTAAAACATGCTTGAAGGACTCATGCTAAATGGGGGTTCATACCAGTGTAACTATGAACTGTGATTGCAAAATTGAGGCCTGAGCTGCATTTCTGCGATTATCATTTGAGGAGATATTTGCAAATACTAATATTGCATTTGCTAACTGAAGGATTGTGTGAAAAGATAAGAGAAAAAAGGGGAAAAAAAAACAAGACACGTCTACTTTCCTGATCAGGGTTAACTAGCAACGCCCAGGGTACAAAACAACAAAACCGCACGGAGTCGCCTTTATCTGCACAGATAAGTTTATGTAGGTCTGTGGTCAAAGCCCACGGGGGCTTTACTGTAAAGCTCAGTAAGAAAACACATTCATACTTTTGATGCCTAACATTCTTACTACATAACATTTCTGGAATCTTTTTGTTTTTTTTCTGCAATAATGTTCATGATCTTCACTAATATTCCTTTTGGTCAAAGCTAAAAAGAAGGGAGAAAAAAAATAAAATAAAGCACCATGGAGAGAAACTTAAACGGATGGGGACATAAAAATTCAGGACATCTATGTTTGATGCCATCATTAAAAAAAAATTAAAAGAAGGAGGAGGGAGAAAGGATGACAAAGTGAAAAGAAAAATGCAGCAACTCTTTTATGTGAAGATTACATTTAAAAATAACCAACTAACAGTCTGCAGTTTTCAAAAGACTGACATCCTGAAACGCATTTAGATTGATGCAGCCTGAGTCTGAAGTTCTCTTGCTGAGTAAACAGTCAAGTGTTCTTAATAGGAATTGCAGTTTCTCGACATCTGTTGGGGAAAAGGGAATGGTGAAACAACAATTTAGATTGAGATTGGTTTTGTTAAATGCATTTAAATTCCAAGATTAGTGGTGTTCTTTCTTTTTCAATTAGCATTTACTTGCAGAAAGGTTACAGATGAAGGGGCTGAGAAAGAGTTCTTTGGGGGAGGGGGTTAGCTCCCAGGGCAGTACAGAATGCACTAAAATGTGTAACACCGACTAGCACAGGACTTTAACATAAACTTACAACTTATGCAAAAGCTGGTGCCTTTGAAAAGCTCTATGAAGGAGTAAAAAATTAAAAAAACAATAACCATGACTTTGTTGAGCTCCTAAGAGCCAAGCTGGAATTCATATATGAAAAAAATATTATTATTGCCTTTCAAAGGAATTTTCCAGCCCATTCATCTGCAATTCCCCGTACTGATTAGACTGTGAGAGAACTGTGACTTCTTAGGGGTCGCAGAAAGGTAGAAGGATATAAGAAATGTCCTACCTATTTTGCTGCTTTTCAAAATCAAGCTCTCTATATGAGTTTTGTCAAGCCAAGGAAGATTCTTTTAGCCCATTGAAACAGTTGCTGCTGTTTTGGAGAAACTGCAATAATAACAAAACCTGGAATGTTCTAAATTGTCTTGCCGTGTTTGTCTCTGGAACGTATGTCAGGGCTTGAGTCATCATTCCAGACCGAGGCTGCTGCGACCGCTTCAATTTCAGTGTAAAGGTGAAGTGATGAAGAACACTCTCAAACCTGTACCATGCAGAGAATTTTTTTTTCCTCCAGTATTATACTTTTTTCAGCATATGGATTTCAACAAATTCCATCCTCTATAAGTGTAGAACTCATGATTGTGCTATGTTGCTTTAGCTTTTTAAGGTTTTTATCACTGTTTGCTCTTTTAAATACCTGAAATCAAGATGTCATCCTTGTTTTCTTCATCTGGAACATTTTGGGTTATTCTTTTTCCTTTGCAAATCCTGGAAATGTATGTTATTCCTTAGCCACTAACAATGTGCTCAGAGCTGGACAAAGATTATTCAATCCCTCCCTAAATACCTGAGAATTGTGAAAAGAGATGCAAAACAAGACAAACCCCAACCCATTTGGAAAACCAAAGAAAAAGAACTGCATATAGGCATTTTTTTCTATTAGTCCACATTCAGCAATGTTTTAAACTGTTATTCCAAACCTGTGGAAAGGGTCCTGTTGGCTTTGCTGTTTAAGTGCAAGAAGCAAGGGCAACACATGTGCTAGCACTAGTAAAATGTGTTTGGTGTTCTCTCTGCTGGTAAAGCAATGTCAGCCTACAGGATTTCTGTTTAAATCTCACTCTGGACACTTTAAACTAGCTGATATTGATTGCGCTATTTATTGATCTCATTTATATTGTCTTGGAGATTTCAACCTAATGCTAATCTGATGAAGTGCAGATGAAGTAGGCTGTGGTGGTTAGCACTGTGTACTCTTGCACAGGATGGTTAAAGGATCAGTGTGAACAGAAAGTAAGAAATAATGAGTGCACAGTTGGCCCTGTGGAATGTTTAATTCTCTAACCACAAGTAGATGTGATCACAGGAGACTTTACAGGAAACTGAGCTTTGGACTACTGTTCTTTCAAAGGGAGAGTCCCCCACCCCTTCCTTTTCTCCTTCTCAGAAACCTTCACTGTTTTCTGTTTCTGTCTCACCTTATAAAGCACAGATAGTAACAGGCGTGTCCTCTGCTTTCTGCTTAACACCCTGGTTTCCAGTAGGACTCCGAATCAAATGTAAAGGCCACTTGACCTACTGTCTCACTTTGAAATTATAACTATGCCCATGGTGTGATAGCCTCATCACCTACTGCAAAGCCAGGGCTGTTCCATGGGTGACAGGAGCTGTTTTATTGATGGGAGTGGAGCCATGGCAGGTACACCATCTGAAGACCAGGCACACAGAGAAGTGTTTTGTTTTGGAAGAAAAAAGTAGCTTTAAGTAACTACAGTTTTTCTTCTGCAACAATCTTGATCCATGCTTTCGGATGCTTGATCTCTTTCCTTATCTTATATCTGCCATCACACAAAATAAAGGTTTAGTTAGATGAGTTTAATTTCTGTAGCTAGTTCCACTATTGCTAGAAGAATTATCTCATATGAATAAAGACTGCAAGCTCATCCCTTCAATTTTTTTGTTCAATACAAATAGTCAAGTAACTTGCCAAAAATAACATACATAAATCTTTAGGTAAGGGCTAGACTGAGTCATCAATGTCCACCTAAAGATAAGTGCTAAATAAACTATGCCACATCAGCTGTATCTCCAGGAAGTGCTCTGTCACAAATACTATGCTCTGACACACATTTTTGCAACTTCTGTCCTGTCCTGGGTGAAGTAGGTATTTGTATCAGCAGCAAATCATGATGCATGTCCAGCTGTGCATATTGTAGGGAAAAGGCAATCCCTGCTTTTACCCATTTTTCTGCCTAGAACAGATAGTGTGGGTATTTGGTCACCACAAAAAGGACATTTCTTGTTTCAGATCAGGTTAGTTCACCCACAGCTTTAAAACAGACTTCTACTAAGGTCTTTGGGTTGAGTGAACATGGTCAAGACACAATCCAGTCTATGGAAAGACTGTGTTTGATATCATGCTAAAATGTGAATGATCTAAAGATCTAGATATGCATGGACAGACAAGTGTTAACTGCGCAGCTGCTTATCTGGGAGAGGTTAGTAGCAGCTTTACATATTGTGCAATGTGGAAAAGGACAGTGCGCAGCTTTGGATTTCTTCCTGCCTGGGGACTAGCTGAGCCCCAGTGGTGTTCCTGTAGCTGGAGAAGGACATGCTGTTGAGCACAAAGTATTCTTACCAGTAGCTGTGGGGATCAGGTCCTTGTCAGGTCAGCTTTACTCATTTTGGACTTACTGGGACTCCTCCCAAGAGGTTACCCATGTACAAAGGTACTTAATTTTTTTTTTTTTCAAGTTGGTGCCTTGAAAGGGTGAAATGTAAAGAGCTGAAAGAGGAAAAACCATTTTCCACATAAAGGAGAACTTGGAGCACAATGGATTGTGGTTTTTTGCACAGATTCCGCTCAGCTGAATTGAAAGGAAAGACAGAGAGATGCCTGAAGAGGCAAGGCTGAGGAGGCAAAAAACTAAAGCTGAATGAATCTGGGTCTGGAATTTGTACGTTATCCTCTTTAGTTTGCTTAGAGTAGAATTTATTGTATATTAAAGGCTTTAATGAAATGCTTTGGGTCATATGAATGTATTTTTAATGCTTTTATGGTGTGGCATATTCTAAGCAAAAAGTGTCATCCCACATATATCACATTTGTCTAAATTTGCATTCTCCCAGATGGCCACATTTATTGACTTTGTGAAGTTAGCTGTCTCTCTCTGCTTCCAGCCAATCAGGGTTTGCTGGGGAATCAAAGAAAGTGAATCCTTCATTGTTTCATCTACTGCTGAGAACGACCCGAAACCAAAATCTCTTGACACCAACACCCCCAAATGTCAGTCCCAGATTAGTACTGAAATTTCCTGGCCCAATTTCCATGAAATTCAAAAATATTTTACCTGTCAAAGTGAGCACTTCTCTTGCTATCACGTTATTTGTAGCCTCCAATATTAATCACATTTAGAGGTAAAAAAAAGCCCATTTCACACCAGCTGAACAAACTAACTTTCCGGCTATTATTCCAGATATACTCATTTGTACTTATGTGACCCAGAACCCAAGAAAAGTACTCAATTCCTTGCATCCCTAGAAACTGAATTTTAAACAACTTGCAGGGGAATATTTTTTTCCTCATTCTTCTAAGACTGCTCTTTGCAGCTATCAATCTTTATTAATTAAAAATTCACAAAATTCAATCAAATTCCTTTCCTTTAAATCATACCAAAGGAAAATGAACAACAAAATGCCCACAGTCCAGGTAGCTGCCAATTCCTTTTCTAGTAAGTGTTTAATCACTGGTTTTTTTAAGTCCAAGTGTAATAGTATGGGAATTTAATCATCGTTTCTATTAGTACAACTGCTTGAGAGGGTCTTGAAGACATTTCCTTTCACTTTAGTTTGCCCTGTGGATAAGTAGAGCACTTTGGTTCTGTATTGATTTGTCCTTTACTGCAGTGATCACCTTTCATTTTCAAGCATTCACCTTCCATTCATGAGCATTAAATCCCTATTTAAAAGAAATAATAGAACTGGAATGGTGGCTCAATAGGGCAATGATCAGTGGAAGAACCCAGATGACTTTAACTGGGTCAGAACTTTATTTCATTAGGTTGAACAGTGATTTCTTGCTTTCCCCTTCTCTGTCTCTCAAGCAGTGACAGGCCTCTCTCCCTAAGGATATGAAGACCAGCTGCCTTGAGATAAGAGAAAAGGAAGGGAAAGAAAGTGCATTTATAAAGGACACTGGTCTACACACACAGTTTGCAGCATATAAAACCCCTTGTGTGCGAATATGGGCTAACACATCAGCACATGTCTGTTTTGAAATGAAGAGCAGCAGGTACATTTTGACACAAATTCAAATCAAACGTGTGCCTTTGATATCATACTGGCAAAACTCGATCATATGCTTTGCTAATCGAGTGTGTCGAGTCTCCTATGCTTATGTTTTTTGGAATTAAATTGCTTTGCTCTGTAAAATGTGTAAATGTGTAAATTATGTCAGGACAGATTGCAAATGCCAGTTGAAGAAATAAAAAATATGCTGCACTCATTGTAAAGAGTGCAGGGGTGTGGCCTGGGAGATGGTGAGAAGGGGTTAATGCCTCCTAGCAAAATTCCTGGAATAAACAGATTGATTTATTAACTGTTATTTGTATTACTACTATTAACAGCTTGGTGAAGAAACACCAGAAAACCCTGTTCAGGACTTAAAGCTGGCAAGACTGTACTCTATCAATAGATGTAGAACCATGGTTTCCACCTGGAAAAGCTTGTTGCACTAGAATCAAGATGAAATAAGTGAGTAGAGTGAGCAAAGGCAGAGTGTCTGAGTGAAAGTGGCATGGAATTACATGTTGGCCCTCTTTCAAGAGAGCACTTAAATAAGAACTTAAGACCAGCCCCTCTAAGAAAAGCACTTAAGCAGAAGCTTATTCACAGTAATCAACAGGAATGTGCCCTTGAAATAAGGCCAATATATACAGCTTGCTTGATATATTGTATTTACATGTATGGAATTATTTGATCACCTTTTAATGTATTTTAATTATATTTTAAATAGACACTTAAATAACAATTCCTTCTGCTCCTCTGTTGTTTAGGTCTTTTTCTTATTCTTTCTCCCTTGAAAAATGACTTGGGATTACTTTCCAGATACCCCTCTATTCTAGTTTCCTATATTATTTAGAAGGGATCCTGAAAACCAAGGATTATATTTGAAATTGAGGTGCATGAGGATCTCAGCAGATTGCTTCTTCTTTCAAAGTTTGATCTTTGTCATTTTAGAGAAACAACAAATTTCTGTTCCCATTGAAATCAGGATCAGCAAGAATTTGTCCCTGAGTTCAGCTGTATTAGCATACATCCCACTGTATGATGTAATCATCACCCAGGAATGATCTTGTACCTCTTAGAGGAGATCGATTTAAATAGGGATCAGATGACTGTGCTGAAGAAGATATAAGCTGATTGGGAGATTAATTTAAACGTATGTAATTCAGTGCACTGGCAATACACTGATTTTACAGACTCTTTTCTAGCCCCGGCTATTTGTTTAAGTGGGTCAGGTTTAGCCTATGGAGTTACATAATCATTGCTGTGCCTTTATTACTGAATGTTTAATATTTCATCATCAAACATATTTTGTAGTGATGTTTGAACTTTTTGTTTTGATGGCCTGAACTTCAGAATTGTACCTTTTTTGGGAAGGGGGAAAATCCTTCAAAACAAGTGTGAAAAAAGTATTCCAAGGAAAGGCTATTTGCTATAAATAACTAATGCCAACTAGATGCAACCTAGTATTGCCAAACTTCTTGAAATTGTAGATTAGGGTTTCTCAGGGTTTATTTTTCAAACAAGGATCTGTAAATCTCATATGTGATGACTTGCTTTCCACCAGGAGCAGAAAAGACTTACTGCTTCACAGCAAGCTTCTAAATTAGTATGGAACTGCTGAACATCAGTATTCACATGGCCACAGGTCCATTTGGGCATGTAGACACACAGCTTAATGGTCTTGCATTTGAGAACTGGGAGCTACACCATATTTATACTTATGTGCTGTACCCAGTAACCTAAAATACTTAAATTTTAAACTTTGGAGGTTGTGAATAGTAGATGCAGATTACAACCATATAGTGTAAAAATTCCCCAGAACTATCCCTCTACAGCACTAAAAGCACAGATATGATCCATGAATTTACACAGTCTTGTGTAAATATCTCACCTGAGATATTTTAATAAATTTCATTTCAGGAAAACCAGAAAGAAAGTATGAATAGCCACTGAAAAAAGTCTAAACATCCTGAAAGTCTTAGAGCATCTTAGAGGGGAGTGCTGCATCTACTGAGATAGATTGGAACAACTGAACTTTTGTCATCAAATTTGAAGTCACCTATGGAGAGCATCACCAGCCTACAGCTTCAAAGGCAAAAGGGGTTTTCTCCACTTCCTTCGTGTGGTTTGCCATCTATTCAATGGTCTAACTGCTTAAAGACCAGCTGCTCCTTCCCATCCAGTTAATTGGAGGAAAAGGCAGTATTAGATTAAATAAAAGTAACCTGGCCCTGTAGCAATTTACCAGACTGCTACACATATTTCATCTTTTACTTTCAATTAAGGTAATGTAACAATCAAGCTGACTATATTTCTGAAATACATGATTATGTGAAAAATATTTCATCACACATTTCACAATGTCAAGTGTTTTCCTGTAACCTCTAGAATCCGATTCACATTATGGCTCTGGTGATTACATACCGCCTATGCCAAAACCTCTCCTATCATTATGAAAGGCTATTTTGTTTGACTTTGTGTCTTAAACCTACTCTGTGGTGCTGTACTCTTTTTTCATTGGGGTCCATCAATTAGCTGTGGAGTTAGCTTCATTTTTAAAAAAGAATTGGATGATGTTGATGGGAATACATGGTAGAATGCTATGTCACAGAGATAACCTGGGAGACTATAGTAATAGCAATGTATTTGTAAAACATTTGTCTGTTCAGGAAACACATGGTATTCTGGAATTAAATATTAGAATAAGTTTTGAAAAGTCTCTGCATCTTTTTAGGCAACCAAGATAGAACTTCACATATAAAAAGAATAAAAATTCTTTTTTTGAGAAAGATTCTGAATTTTTTTTACTGGATATCCTTCAGATTGCAAAATCCTACAGACTTCAAATTTTCTCAGAATAGAAGTTCTGAGGAATAAGATTTATGTCAGCTTGGTCAAATCACTTATTTTTTTTACATTTTTATACTATAATTACGTGATGGATTATGATAAAAATACTTTCTGAAATCATAGAATCATAGAATGATAGAATGGTTTTGGTTGGAAAGGACCTTAAAGATTATCAAGTTCCAACCCCGCCTGCCATGTAGCAGGGACACCCTTTAATGCTACAATAAAATTAAGGATCGGGAATGCTTTGCTCAGAGAACACTGTTATTTCTTGGGGTTCCTACCCTTTTATTTTTATGTGGTTCCACATGCTTGTATATTCACCTTCTTTCACAAAGCTTTTTATTCAATAAACCACATATTCCAAAGGAAAGGAATATTTTTTCTTATACCTATTCTACCATGAATCACATTTCCTGGATTTTCTACCAAATTTGGCATAATACTTGCTTTTGAAAATATTACTTTTGATTTTGACATTTAATAGATCTCTTTAGAATATTTGTCCCTTCAGTCATAGGTCTGGTACTATCCCTGTCCTTGCAAACTGCCATTCTCAATTGCTTGGACTAATATAATTTATTGGTGCATTATTATTAACTAGGAATATCTACCATGTTTTCCCTTGATCAAAGTCATTAATTTCTGTTGACAGCCTTCAGGTGGCACTGAAGATAAAAAGAAAAAGATTTTTTTTTTTTCCCTCCTACAGTTTTGCTTTAAATGGAACTTGGTTCTGTTTGTATGATCTTTACCGAAAGGGACTATATGGAGTTCTGTGGTTTCACACACACATTCCCATAAACTCCCGTACAGAAGATGAAACATGACACTTCCTTTATAAAGGATCCAAGAATCCTGTCCCTAATCCATAGATTTCATATGTATGTAATAAACTTTTATTGGTTTTGTGAGGGTGTGCTTCCAATGTGAGCACAATACAAACTTTGACAGTGTCATTAGTGAAGAACTGCATGGCTCAGACAAATGGGGGAAGTTTATATAAAGACTTTCTCTCAGTGTTTTGCATAATATTTCTGTAGTGTAGTCTTACTATGGCTGACTTGCTGTGTCAGACCCCCAAATGCAAACTGCTTGAAAAAAAAGAGAGAAAGCTGGTGTTGTAAAAAAATCACACCACAACTGAAAAAAGTTTATCTTTAAATATCTTTTACTCCTGCTAATGGTAGAAACCTTTTGGGTCATGATAGCCTAATGAAGACAATGGCAAAGATCCAAATGACTACAGTGACACTAAATCAAGCCATTGATTTACAAATTTTAAGGCTCACTGTTCCGAAACCTTGATGTTTTTGTTCAGAAAGCCGGGTCATTATCTGAGGCCCAGAAGGGACCAAGTTTGGAAATTCAAGTGGCTTTGGGGCTCTTTTCACCATAACACATGCAATCCATCCTTTCAAACTCAGACCCAGTCAGAAATATAAATATTACAAAATGACACCAAGATTTGTTTGGAAGCAAGCATTCTATTTGCGTATTAATTAATCCAGATATCCAAATAAAAATGTCAGGCACTGGCTACAGTTCTAAGCAAATGGCCGTTTAAAACATAAGCTAAAAAAAAAAAACAAAAACAAAAAACAGAGCAAAGAATCACTTTTGCTTTCTGACAGAACACACTATCTTCCTTTCACATAACTAGGACTTTACAGTTGTTCTTACTAAATACCAACCACATTCAGGTGAAAAAGATATTTTTAATGGTTCTCTCATCTCCACTGGAAAGTAATATTAATGATAATGAGTTTTGCATAAGCAATTAAGCAGAATTCAATTTTTTAAAAATATTTTTTGCAGTTATACTGTTTTGCTTTTCTTTATAATATTTTGTGGTTTAAAGATCATAGATTTCATGGGTAATAGCTTCACCAGTGCACTCAATGCACTTGAATATACATGGCTTCACCAGTGCACAAAGGTAGACATTAATTCACAGGCTTTTTTTGGTCTATTTTTTAAAAAATTATGATTCATCTTGAAAATTTTTGTGGAAGTATTAGTTTATTTAATAAATGGATAACTATATAGATAGCTGTAAGTACATGTAATTTTTTTTCCTCTTCTTTTTCCTTTCCCTTCCACCCTCAACTAAAAACCTTGAGAAGAAAAATAGCACAATCAAATTTATCTTGGTTCTAGAAACTGAAATTCTTAAGTTACACATTTTATCACTTTTTTGTCTTTTTTAATAAAATAAAATAATAAAATTACTTTCTTGTGACATTAGAGAAACATAGAATAATTTAGACCGGAAGTGATGTTTGAAAGTTGTTCAACCTCCAGCACTACTGAGGACTGACTTCCAAGTTAGACTAGGTTATTCAGGACCTTTTCTAGGCAAGTGTGAAAATTCCCANAGGGGGCCTAATGAGCAGAGGAGACTAATTACTTCCATGGACCTGCTGGCTGTATCTTGCTCATACAGTCTGTGGCTAGTCAGCCAGCTTTATCTAGTTTAAAATCTCTCAGAATGGCAGATGGATGATTGATTGTATCAAACAGCCCCTTAATTTTGTGTCATCGTGACCTTGATGAGGGTGAGCTTCACCTCACCATCCAGCTTGTTCATTGTCCCCAGAACTGACTGCTGAGGAACCAGATACCAATTACAATTCAAACATTTGATCACTATCCTTTAAGGCTGATCACCCATCCAGCTTTTCTCCACCCTATCCTATTCAGCTAGCCTCAACCTGGATACAAGGATGCCGTGGGAAACAGTATTTAAAACTTCTGAAGCCAAAGTGAATAACTTACACTGCTTTCCCTTCATCCAGAGAGCCTCTGGTCACTTCATTGTAGTCTAGTTCTTTGGACACAACTTGCCTATGGTAAACCCATGCTGGCTGTTCCAAACGCTGTTGTTTTCCATGTACCTAAAAAATGTCTTCCATGACGACTTGTTTCATAGTCTTACCTAGGATTGAAGTGAAGCTGATCAGCCTGTAGATCCCCAGATTCTTCCTCTCACCTTTTTTTCTGAAGGTAGCCATGGCATTTGCCATTTTCCACTCATCAGGGACCTCCCCACATCACCACAAACTTTAAAAGGTAGAAGGCAGCTTCACAATAACATTGGCCGTATTTAATTTTGCTGAGAAATCTGTTAATGAAAAATTGTTGAATGCCTCTGTAGACGGTGACAAACAGATTCCTTCTTCGGCTTTACCGCCCACTTCAATAGTGTCTTCTCTGAGGATGCAGCAATGTTACTGCATATGCAGATGCACTGAAACCAGTATTTCATAAAGGGCTACATTGTT
>VZTO01013940.1:0-25825 GCA_013400615.1 Syrrhaptes paradoxus
GGCTCCAAGGCTGGCGAGAAGCCCCGCGACCGCTGGCTGTGGGTGACACCCATCAGGGAGGGTCCCGGTCCCACCACGAGCAGGAGGCGCAGGCGCAGCCCCGGGACAGTGGTGACAGCCGGTGGGACCCTGCAGGACTGTCCTGCCATCGTCACCCGCAGCCCTGACACCTGCGAGGACGCTGCACCCAGCGCCAGGCTGTCCCCACACCCTGCCAGTGACATCCCGCAGTGTCCTGATACCCTCCCGGTGACATCCCGCAGTGTCCCTGTGTCCCTCCCGGTGACATCCCGCACTGTCCCCGTGTCCCTCCCGGTGACATCCCGCACTGTCCCTGCCCGAGTGACACGGCTGCAGCTTCCCTGCCATCGCCGTTTCCTCAAAACCGGGATCTTCCCGCAGAACCTGCGCAGTAAATGCCTTCACAGCACCCTCCTGTGGGGATTCCGCGTCCGCGCAGAGACGGGGGCAGCTGGAAATGGGGCGCAAGGAAACCTTCCTCCTCCTCCTCCTCCTCCTCCTCCAGCAGCCGCTTTGCCGGGTGTCCTGCGCCAGCTGCTCAGCGGGGCCGGGGTCACAAATCCATGACAAATGCAGCGCGGCCACCAGCCCAGTGTGGCCACCAACCCAGTGTGGCCACCAGCCCAGTGTGGCCACCAGCCCAGCCCAGTGCGGCCACCAGCCCAGTGTGGCCACCAGCCCAGCCCAGTGCGGCCACCAGCCCAGTGTGGCCACCAGCCCAGCCCAGTGCGGCCACCAGCCCAGTGTGGCCACCAGCCCAGCCCAGTGCGGCCACCAGCCCAGTGTGGCCACCAGCCCAGCCCAGTGCGGCCACCAGCCCAGTGTGGCCACCAGCCCAGCCCAGTGCGGCCACCAGCCCAGTGTGGCCACCAGCCCAGCCCAGTGCGGCCACCAGCCCAGTGTGGCCACCAGCCCAGCCCAGTGCGGCCACCAGCCCAGTGTGGCCACCAGCCCAGCCCAGTGCGGCCACCAGCCCAGCCTGTGGGTCTGTGGCCAGCGGCACTCCCGGCCCCGCTGCGTCCTCTGCTCAGCCTGAAACCATCCGACGTGTCTGCGTGTAGGTCACTGATGTACAAAGCCAAGTAACGGCAGGTAATTTTAAAAAAATGAAAATTAAAACCCAGTGAAAGCTGATTTTCCTGCAGCCACCACGGACAAACAAACGGCACCGCGACCCCTTCGCTGGGGTTTGCAATCGCTCCCCAAAGGGGGGGTGCCAACGTCTGCCAGCCTGCTCCCAGACCCGAGAAACCTCCATTTATCAGCGAGTTACCCTGGAATCGCTTCAATTCTCCTGTTTGTGGGGCGATGCTACAGCCTAACTCAGATACGGGAAAGCATTTTCACCATCAGCTACCGCGGCTTTGTGCAGCTCTGCCACCGCCATGAAAACCCGGCGGGTTTCGAGGAGGAGGGAGCTTTCGAGTTGATCATTATCACACCACTCAACACTTCAGTTTAGAAAAAATTCCTGGAACTTGTGCTGTTGCTTCACAGCATTGAGTGGTGCTGATACAGAAACCCCAGGTACCATACACCTTCCCCCTTTTTGCAGGAACGCTGTAAAACCAGAGTTGAATAAACCCCGGATCTGGATCATCGATCACCCTCGAGGTTACGCGGTGCCGCACCGAGCCCCCTGCGCCGGGCTGGCGATGGCACGTGTGCGGCGGGAACATGGGTACAGCGGCACTGCCTTCAGAGCATCGCACGCCAAATTAACTCATCTTAATGGAGGATGCTTCTGTAAAACAAACCAAGTCTTCTGCTTCCCAAATCAATAGGATTTAAAAAAAAAAAAAATGAAGTGCACGGACACACGTTTTAGCTGCTCTAAAGTGAGGCAAGAGTGATCACGGGATGGACGATGCTCATTCACTTTTCCAGTTATTGATTTTAAAAGTTTTAAACCTAGAAAGCCTTGGGAAAAAAATGGTACCTGGAACCATTCGTCTCCCTCAGTTATAATAATAATCCAACAGGGTGATTAGATGGACTTTGCATCGCCAACAACTGAAACACCGCGAGGACGCGATACACTCGGATTGATTTCAACGCGTGGAATCAATGGGAAATAAGCTGCCAGAGGAGCATCTAGTCTGGAAAATTCAAGCGCAACACTGCAATTAAAAATTGCCTTTGTGCTGCTGGGAGGCGTTTTCACGTCACCACGCTGGACAGTAACTAACCCCTCCCCGAGAAAGTCACAAATTCACTGCCCTCGTGGAACCGTGAGAGAGGAAGAGCTGCTGAGCCCGGCCGGCAGCGATGCTCCGACGGCATCCCCGAGATCCGCGGCCGCTCCTCCCGGGCACAGCCAGGCTGAGCTGCGCGGGGACGGCCGGAACCCACCCAGCACAGGACACAGGCAGAGCCCGCAGACGGGGCACGGCAGCCAGGCAGCAAGACGAACCCCAAAGGTGATTTGTGCCGTTACCGCGCCACGAAATGTGCGCCCGGGGAGGCTGGTGCCGGGCAGGAGCCTCTGGCCGTCAGCGGATGTAAGACATCACCGTTACCACTGCCAGGAACTACAGCTCCATCCGGGCAGCGGCGTTTCTGGATGAGAACACTCCACTTTTACCCTGAAGAGCATCAGCTCTGCCTCCCCTGCCCGGCCCTGCTCAGGGGATCGCAGAGCTGTCCCCAGCCACAAGAACACGTGGAGGAGAGAACGGCAAACAAAATGTTTGAGAATAAAGTCTTGCAAGCTGCAGTTTTACAGGAGGAAGGATCTCAGCGTCCGGAAGGACATCTTCCCTCGCGTCAAGGTCGGATCTTCCGAAGGACTGAGGCCACGAGGTGGCACCAGACTGGCCCCGACCCACCAGCATCCCGGAGCGTGTCTCCAGGAGGAAAGAACGCCAAAGCGCGAGCGCTCGTTATCAAATTGCACCTGGACCCAGCCACCCAGTCAGTAATTTCTCAGCCTCTCCGCTGCCTCCCGCCCTGCTTGGGGACCAAGGAAGATGGGAAGTTAATTGATTTACTCTCATCAGGAATTTACACCCGAGCGGTGGCACCTTCCCCTGGCAAAGCTCGGAGAAAGGCAAGTTGTGTGTTTGCTTCACCCCTTCATCGCAACAGAACACCACCCGGATCTAGAATAGGTCAGAGTAATAATCACTGTAATTAGCACTTCATCCACATAATTACCAGCAGACCCCATCACACTTCAGGAGGAGGTAATTACCCAGATTTTACAGCTCAGGAAACAGACACAGCGCAGGTGAGGGACTCAAAAGAACCGACTGGTGAATCTGTGGCACAGCCAGAGCCTGCAATTATCCTCCTTCCCAGCACGGCTCTCCCCAACCGTCCTCGCTGCATTCACTTCCGTCTGGTGGGAAGGAATCCAGAGAAAACAAACACAACCTGGGATTTCCAATGTCTAGAAGAGCTGAAAAGCAGAGAAGCCAAACCTGAAGGAGAAATAAAAACACATTTTTATCACCCAACGTTTTCTCACCCCAGGTCTGCAGCTCAGGGCGGAGGGAGGACGGCGGCCGCTGGCACGCGCAGAAAGCCACAAGTGGGGTTTCCACCGCTGCAGGAGCTCTACTGCTGCAAGCAGGGGACAAGCAGAAGCAGGAGCGGGAGGCGGCCCGACGGCGCGGGATTACCCGTCAGCCATCAAAGACCTTCCTGCGTTTGGAGAATTTAAAGAGGAAAGCAACAGCAATAACTAAATTATTTTGAGACTTTGCAAAACAGCATACACACAGAGCAGCACGTGGAGTGCGAAGCCGGGGAAACTCACCCCAGCCCCAGAGGAGAAACTCCCCAAGAAGCCGCCGGCCAGGGCACCGGGATCCCAAGAGCTGGGCGCAGCCGTCGCAAGGCTGGAGCCGCACTCGGGCTGTCCTCCGAGAAGGGAGGATCCCCCTTCCCCTCCGCTCTCCCCCAGGAGCGGCCGGCCCCAGCGGGCGATGGCAGGGGACAGGCGCCCGTCTGTTGGGCTGACGGCGCACAGAGAGGCTCTGCACAGAACCTGGGTGTTCTCAGGCTGGGGGGACCTGTCCTCTGCGTTGTGATCCTGCGTGTTCGGATGAGTTTGGTTATTAATAAAGACAAGGTTTGCTTGTACCGAGTGACAGGTCTGCTTTCCAAGGACCCAGCCCGCAGTGAGCCATTTGCCTGCTGACAATGTGTTTTATCAAACCCGCAGCACAGGCCGGTGACGGGTACACCCGTGTGTCTGAGCTGAATGAAGGGGATCGGGGTTTTTGTTCCTGTTCAGTAGAAAACAAGCTCAGTAGCAGGAATTAAGTTCCGTCACCTCCTGCCCTACAACGGACAATCGCTGCCGCTGCGACCCACTGCCACCCAGCAGCTGCAGCAGGAACCCGAGGACGGACGTCACGCTGGGGTAAGCGGCAGCACTACTGCCACGCTAAGGAAGCAGTTTGTCTTACTAACACCGACGTTTACTCACGAAACTGAGACAATCCCTGTCCTCCCTGTCCAAGGGCTCTGCCTCCTCCTCTGCCAGCAGCTCCAGCTCCCTGTGCAGCAGCTCAACGGGCATCACCCGCGTCCGTTTCACCCATTTCCGCGAGCAGCCGCCTGCACGGCGCAGGACACTCAGGAAGATGATGAAGAGGAAGGAGAGCGTGCATCGTCCCGTGTCAGCCCTCCTGAGCCACCCAGCCGCTGCCCCGGCCAGGAGCGCTTACCTTGTGCAAAGAAGGCGGGATGGACACCAAACACCTCCTGAGAGAGGGAATCCGGCCATCCTCGAACCTCCTGCGTTCTGTATCACTGACTCCAGCTCCCAGCAGCAGACACTCGTATTCCATCGCGCTTTTTCCTCGCTATTTGTTCTGAAAGCTGCTCTCTGTGCAGAGGAGGGAGACTCCCTTTGGTTTCCAGACGTCTAAATAAAGGCTCTTTAAAAATTGCTTTCCTCCAGCGCCAAGGCCTTCGTGTCTAACGGCTGCTGATGTAAAATGTGTTACCAGGAGGAGAAGTCTTCAAGGAGATTTCTTGGGCAAAATAAGTATTTTTTTTCCACCGAGATGTAAAAACCCCGTTCCGAAGAGTGGAGGAAGAGGGGAGATGGTTTTGGGGGACGGTACCTCTCAGGCTGACAGGCAGCACAAAACCCAGAGCAAAAGCCGAACCCCCGCCCTCCAACACACGCCCCGCGCAGGGGCAGCAGCCTCGTCCCCCAGATCCGATGGCTCCAGCCCTACAGAAACCATTCCAGCTGAAATGGGACAGGAGGGGAAAGGAAAAGCCGCTCCAAGGCTTCACAGGCCGATGCAGGCTGTGACTGTCCCTCTCTGCTCCCAGCCACCGCGTCAGAGACACGTGTACATCGAGACGGAGCAGAGCTCCGCAAATCCCGCTTCCGCCTGCCCCGGGGTTTGAACGGGTGACTCTGCAACACCATGAAGGGCAGTTTAGAGAGAGATCGTGCTGTGTCAGCACAAGGATTCACACTGGAAATACCACGTTCTCGAGCACGGATGCTAATTAAAACCAGAAGATGTTTCCTGAGCCAGACCCCGGTGACGATGGCGCATCCCCGCTGTGCCGGGGTAGAAGCTGCCGGGGCTCAGCCCCGGGGTGGGGTCCGCAGCACCCCCAGGGTACGCTGCCGTGGAGCACGGGCCAGCCTCTGTTTCTCTAGGAGAACATCAGCAGCAGGGCTTTCAGGGGGGCTCCAGGCTCCTCCAAAAGAGGCCAGACACGGGCAGGGGCCAGGTGAGGGCAGAGGAACCGGCTTGGGGCGTGTGAACAGCTCACTACAATTTTAATCTGTGTTCTAATGAACGATGGAAAGCTTTATAAACATCAACAGGGCTCAGAGAAGACCTAAATCCATTTCAGTGCTCATTTAGCAGCTTCATCTGTGTGCAATTAAAACTTCAGCATTAAATGTTAGAGAATAAAATAATGAGACACTTAAAAAATAATCTGTACTTCAGTGGGCTGTGCTCCGTGGATTTCATACAATCGTTTACGAGATAAAAACAGGATCTGGCCAAACCTGGGTCTTACTGGAACCCTTTCAATGGAAAAACGGGAAGAAACGGCTGCTGAACTGTAGGGGCTTCACCATCCCACGTACACCCAACGATGTAAAAATAAATGTAAATCGAGTTTCAGTTGAGACTTTCACTTTGGTCTAAAGCTTAATCTTTTATTAAAACAGCTATCGGTTTAAAGCTGATGGTTAGGAGAAGTTATCTTCAGGGGAGGGAACAAAATTTTAACAATAAAGAATATTTCTTATGTACATGAGTATCTTCAATGCTCCCACAACTCCTCTGAGCTATCGAAATGTGACTGGGGAGGGGGGGACACCAAACAGCATGTGTGGAGAAATGAAAATTAAAATGAAAGATGTACAGAAATATCAAAATAAATTAGATTAAGAGCTGGGAGAACACAGGTCAAAAAAAAGTAATGTGCTGTACAAGAAACACACACACAGTTAAACTTAAAAGAAGCAGAAGCCAATGAAAATGACATACTTTATTTTTTTAACAACTGAAATATTCTTTATTCAAGAAAGGGCAACATTACATACTGCATAGGAAAAAAAAGACATTTGGGGAGGTCAAGGAATGCTACAGTTTAAAACGATGAAATGTTACAGCTTGCACACCAAAATTAAAAATGAAATGAAATTAAAAAAATGAAATGGTTACCAAAGTAATGCAGGTCAAGGGATCAAAGGTGAAGGGTCACACACTATTAAAAAGAAATCCAAAAGGGCGTCTGCATCAAGATCTCTGCAAAACAAAGGAGCTTCAGTGAGTAAAGCTGATACCTCCACGGCTTCACATCCCAGCTCTCGCACTCGCACCCAGCCCACGGCAGCGCCCGCGGCCGCGCGGCACCAGCAGCAGCCGACCCTCCTGCCTGCGACCACCCTGGCTCCAGAGCGGCTCCTGCCCCTGACAGCCTGCCCTGCCTTTTTTTTGGTTTTTTTCTTCTCTTAAAACCTCCCTGCAGAGTGGCAGTTTCCATTTCCACGCTGGTGGACGGGTTTCCCATCACACCAAATGTGTTTTCAGAGCTCGGGACACAAACCCGCGCGGCTCCAGCGCCCGTCTGCGATGCAGGAGGCAGGCGGTGCTGCGGCGGCACCGACCGTCACCCTCGCTGGGGAGAGCACAGGCGGCTGGGCACCCCCGAAAAAGGACGGTCTGAGCTGTGAGCATCACCTGCCCCCTGTCAAGAGTTTGCTTCATCCACTGGAACCATGGGAATGTCGTTGTTACTGACACACACCCCAACATCCCAACACACTGGTTTAACGCCACAAGAACGCGATTCCACCGTGGTCACCGAGACAAAGGCCTCTCCTCCTGGAGCTCCAGTTACCCAGAAGCTGTTGAACACCTTTCCTACCCGTTTCTAAGCAAGATGCAGTCAGTTATCTGTACAAAATCCATGCAGAGGGTGTAATATTTACATCGGACGGCTGGAGGAGAATGACCCCACCAAGGGCATTACACCCCTCTCCACCCCAGCATCCCCCCGCCCCGCCTGGCACGGCGTGGGGTCTGGGGCATCCCTCCTCTGGACCAGTCCTGCTCCGTGCTCAAAGCCAACAGACAAACCCACCCCACAAAGCTGCACTTCGGAAGGCAAAGACGGCTCAAACAACAGAGAATCACCAGATCCAAAGCTGCAGTGTTGCACAATGATCCAACCTGCCTGCGCGTCTCCGGAAAACACATCGCATCCCTCTGCACCGTTCCTGCTCCACGCGCACCGCGGTGAGAGCCGCTGGGGAAAGCGGGCAGGTCGGCACCGCCAACATCCCCCCAGCAGCAGCAGCGGGCAAACTCTCTTCCTGAAGTTACTGCCACACATTGGAGTTGGTTAAAGTTCTCGCCGTTATTTCCAACACTCATCAATTCCAATTTCTGCCAAACAAAACCCCGGCTTTTCTGCTGTCATCTCACCCTGTCCTGGGGCTGGGTCCTTCAGTCGGTGGTTGGACAACGACCCCACTTTGGAGAAAAGCGATTTGCAAACCGAGACTTAGAAATAATTCAACAACAAAGACGCCGATTTGCAGCAACCAAGCAGCTCATTCAGTCCGGAAGGTGATAACATGAATCCCACCACCAGGAAGACCCCACAGCTCAGGAACTCCTCCGAGGGGGGCAACAGGCAAGAAAACACGGCCACCCCCCGGGCACCGGCAGCCCCATGCCATGGGTGCCGCACCCCACGCAGGAAATAACTCCAGGAACCTCTTCCCCGTGGGCTGGCGACAGGCCGGAGGTAACGGAAGCCCAGCAGCTCACCCACACCGTGCTCCCTGCCCGCGGCACGCAGCTCCTGCTCTCGGGACCCACAGCCGCGCTGGGAACAGCGGGGTACAGACCCCGATTCCGAAGGGACAATCCCCAAGGCTTTCTTTTCATTTCCCCCCATTGCCGCAGTTTCCTCCCCTCTCCCACGCTCCCCCCAGGTACACCCTGTTCCCCTCCATCCCCATCCTCCTTTTGCAGAAATCTGGTTTCACTCTGAGTCCTCTTCCTTAAGCACTATCCTGCACAAAACCTTTGCCTTTCTTGGCACTAATTTTTCCTTCCTATCTAGTTTTGCCTTTCCATCAAAATCCCCTGATTTCTCTCTTCACAATGAAACAGCCACCCTTGGAAGGAGCAAGACGACAGGGTTTCAATCACTTACAAACGCAATATCCTCCGTTTCCATTCATTTGACAAGTGAACCGATTCATTTGTGTTTATATATGCCAGACCCTGGCAGAGAGGCGTTTAAATTGACTTTGTAAATTGACTTTGTTATAACATTTTCCTTGTAAAACGCGGCACAAAGTACGACTCGCCGACACACCAGCGACGGCTTTGGCGCCGGGCAAGCCAGAGACCCCCAGACGGGATGCAGCGGTACCTGCCACTGCTACTGGCGTTCCTGGAGACAAACAGCTGAACAAGAACCCAACGATGCACTCTGCCGACCCTCTTGGGTTCTGTCCCCGTACCCAGGAGCTGTCCTCACTGCTCCGTCACTGGGGGCAGGACACGAACCAGCACCCACAGCACCCCCCGCACCAGCATCTCTGCACCTTGCTCAGAACAAACTGAACCAATTCCCCCCAAACTGATTGCTGGGAGGTTTCAAAACTTGTAAAAATACTCAGAGGTATTCTGACAGGTCACTGATGTCGAAAGGCCAGTGAGTTAAACACCAGCACTTCACACTTTGTGTACAACATGCCAAAATTAACTGTGAAGTATTTTCCTCTTTAGCTCTCATTAAGTGTAAAATAGTTAATTTACTTCATCCAACCAAAGTCACTGGGAATAAAGACCAGGGGGGCAGCGCATTATCCACAACAACCCACCTCATCTGCTTGCTGTGCTTTACAGGATTCAGCCTGGTCCCAGGACTCTGACGCACCAACTGCACAGAACTGCAGCATCAGCCGTTTCCACAGCGCCGGTCCCAACAGCAACAAAAGGGATGGAAAAAATCGAGATTTTCCTGAGAGGAGGGAGAGGAACCTCTCTCTATCAGAGCAGGAAACAGCAGAGCAGGTATTACAGCTTTTGTTTGAATCAGAAACCGTTCAATTCTGCTACATCACGAGCCTGCTCACAACATTTACTAATTATGTAAACACGACTGAGAAACTGCAACAGCAAAGCCAGGAGCAGATTTTCTGCTTTGTACATTAAGCAAAGTGCAGAATTTCATTAATGCCACAAAATAAACCCGTAATGAAGTGCTTCTGTGAAGGAGAAATTTCCATCTCGTTCACTGATCAGCATTAAATCACAATCGCACACGCAGCGAGAAACGCCGCCCACGCGGGACAGACGGCACCAGCCCGGTGTACACACAGGTTACTCCTGGCTCCACTCAGGGTGTAAGCGCTACTCCGGTTTGATTTCACCCTCGGAGCTCTTTCTTCTCCTTAAAAACAAGGGCTTCTTGCATTTGTGCTGTTGGCCAAGAGGAAGACACGCACTGGGGCGCACGGGACCAACGGCGGGCGGAGGAACGAACCTTCCCCCCCAGCGCAGCAACCAGACACCGCGGAAACCAGGGACTGGATCAACACCGACGTTCTTCCCTCGGGCTGCTCCAGCACGGGGCAGACGCTTTGTCCTCAGCGAGGCCCTGCCTGTCACCTCACGATCACGGCCCCCACGTGGCACGAACCGAAGGGCAGCCCCGGGCTGGAGGAGATGCTGCGTGGGAGGAGTGGACCGGCTGGCACCCCCTTCCCCGTACGGCTCCAGCGCAGGATCACCGGGCAGAGCTGAAAGCAGCAGAACTCCCGGTAACAGCATTTGCCAACACCACCGTCATATTTTGTACTCCGTGACCACGTGGGCAGCAGGCAATTAGCACAAAATTAAATATTCTCATTGCTCTTGAGACAGCAGAGCCGACACAGACCGCGAGGGTGTCCCGGCTCCGTGAGAGCTCGGCAGCTTCGGGGAACCCTGCGCTGAAGCAAAAAGCACCTGAACTAACTCGAGCTTCACGGAGAGCATTAAACAAAACCCACCGAGCAACGTCTCAGCCCTCGGGAAGCTGTCACAAGCACTGCTGCTTTTCCAGAGTTTCGCCATCCGCACCGCAGACGGATGCTGTGACCGGGGCAGGGCCCCCTCCTCGCCCTGCCCGGGGTGATGCCCAAGCTGACCCCACACGCTTGCTCAGCCCCATGGATTTATCACAATTAAGCTACTTTGGCAATTAAGGTACAGACCGGTGCCACCACACACCATAGATCCAGGGCAGCCTGACAACAGAGAGGTGTTTCAAGTTTTCAGACACAAGAATTAATTCTAAAAGGCACTTAAAAGCATTAAAAAAACCAAAACAAAACAAAAACAAAGAAAAAAAAATAGCAGCAGCATGCCCTCCTGCTCTGCCGTTACCGGAGCGGCACCCTGACGAACCAGCGTGTGGTGACAGAGCCGCGCAGCAACCGGCTGCCTGGCACGGATCTGCCGGGGAACTGGGGCAGCGGGCGGCAGACGCCGTATCGCTGTCACCTGCTCCTCGCTGGCGTTTCCTAGTGTGAGAGCCAGCACAAATGCTGGAGACTCGCTTCCCAAACAGTCTGGGTCCCTTACGTCCCTCAGGCAATTCTCCAAACCTTCAAGATCATCTCTGCGCGTTAGAGAAAAGACGGGAAATTACTCGATGCCAAGAGGAAGAGGAGAATGTCGCTGTCGTGCAAGCAAAGCAGAAACCGAGCGCACATCAGAGATGTCAGTGAGCACGCGGCTCAAGGTCCCCAACGCCGCATCGATGAAGAATTTCTTCCTGTGCTAAATAATAATAAATAATACTCCGTGTGAGAGCTTTGTAATTGCACTTATTTGCATACTGCTGAGAAATGCCTAAGCCTGAAATGTGTTAGAAGGTGATGCTCGGTATCGTGCTGGAAACCAGGACACCCCAGCCTCGCCCCCCCAGAAAAGCCCAGGCACGTGCAGCAATTACTAACAGGGAAATTCTGGGCTTTTCCCAGCAGAGAGCGTAAATATAGAAACCTGTCAGGAACAAAAGCCCTAGGCAGCATTTTACATTTCGGGTGTTTTAACTTTTTCTTCTTTTTCTTACTGTGTCATTAAATGTTTACAAGGATGATGAATGACTGCGGCTGCCCACTCGTTAGTGACAGGCATCCCTGCTCCGGAGCACTGCAGGAGCCGTGCGGGGACAAGGTTACGCCGACACCCTNGCTGCAGCCCTGCTTTCGGCAGAGCTGTGCAGGGACAAGGTTACGCCGACACCCTCGAGCCCCTGTGCCCACCCGTGCCCTGGGGAAGCTCCTGGATAACCTCCCGGATAACCCGGTCACTGCCAGCAAGCAGCTGGATGCGTGTCCCGCGGACAAGGTCCCTGCTGCCCAAAGGGACCCGCGGTTACGGAGCCAGAACCTTGGCCACCTCAAGGCACGGGGGCCGTGCGAAGCCGAGGAGCTCAGCCCAGCGCCCGCAGGGACCTGCCGCCACCCGGCAGCACTTTGGGAGCATCAGCCCCCCTGCCCGCGGAAGCGAGTCGAGACCCATCGCTCCCGAAACCCTGCACCCTGTGAGCATGCTACGAGCGGCTCCACGCCAGGGGAGGTCTTTGCTCCATCCGCTCCCTGAAACCAAACCGGACCCGCATCACACCAACAGCGGAACAGCTCAAAACAACCGACACCAAAACCCGAGAGCAAGGAACTCCCGCACACGCACAGAGCGCTGCAGAATTTTCCAGCAATTAACGGATCTGCCCTAGCATGAGAAGTCGTATGAAAATCCCCTTTCTATCCTCCCCCAGAGCAAGGGAAATAAGCAAACACAGACTTTCACAGGCACCTCAAAAAATGAAAATCTGTAATTAAATTGCTTGGCTAAACATGATTTTGTATATCTGGAAAAAAAAAAGAATTGAATTAGAAGGAACACTTCCTTCACTAGGAAACATAACCACTATAAACGTGATTTAAGGCGAGATGACATCTTGATACGGAAATATATTTCCATCAAACATTTCCGTTAAAACCACATAATCTGACAGAAAGCAAACACCTCGATAGCACGTTCTGAGCATTTCTAAATGCTCCATTTCTCCCGCTGCTCGCCGCCTTATTTCACTAAGTGTAAAGCCAACCGCAGCCCATCCAGCTCTCCCAGGATATTGTTTCTCCATCCCAATTACCCGATCCGGAGCAACATATGACCATCATCCTCAAGCTGCAGATGAAAGCGCTCAGAAAAAGTTATTTGCAGTGTTCCCATGGCGATGCCCTGGTAGAGGAAAGAACAGACCCCAGCTGCTCCCTGACCCCGCGATCGGCAGCGGCTCATTTGCAGATGCCAGGGAACCATCAGCCGCCCACGCACCAGCGCACGACGCACAACGCCTGCCCTGCTGCTGCCGACAGCCCCAGCGCCCGAAAATACATCTGCCGTCAGATCAGAGACCCGCAGATGCCTACAAGGGCCATGTTTAAGTTTCCTTCAGATGTGCCTGTGCAAAGGACCAGGAAAAGGGATGCTTGAGGGTCTCAGAAAGTAGCCAGGTTGTAGCTGGGTGACGAGGGCCAGCCCTGGCCAGTCCCCGGGATGAATCCCACATCCCATCCTGCACCAATTCCCATCCTGCACCAATTCCCTGCACTCTGGGACGTCTACGGCGAGACCAGACATTCACGAGCCTGTCCAAGCACAGGGAGTTTGGGGGCAGACGGCAGTGTCACAGATCTGAGCTACCTCACACATCTTGTTTCTTTTATATCCTTGAACAAACCTCCCCATCGGTCAGACCCCTTGCAAGCAGTACCAGGGATTCTGATATTAACACAAAGATTCTGGAAGCACCCCTGTATGAAATACATTTTTTTCTTCTAAATTTAACAACTCGGGCGTTCAGCAGCGCAGACAGAACACCTGTGTACTCAGATGAAAACATATACTCCCTTCGGAATGGCTCTGAAATGTAGTCCAACATTATTATTCAATTATACCCTAAGAAAAATCCCAGTTTTATAACACTGAACAGAATTAAACCTCCGGGTTGGGGGTGGGGAGGGAAATAAAATCTGTAAGCTAAGCTCCCTCCTCCCCTGTAATTAACACAAATTTTCCAAGATTTCATCTAGGCATAAGGTTCTGCCTTTTTCTTTTTCTTTTTTTTTTCCTCCTCTGAGCTAACGAGGCCAAAAATCTCTGGCCACAAGAAAAGCTCTTCCTTTTAAATAATGCAACAGGGAATCTGCAGCCAACACAGCGCGTCTGCCGGCAGAGACAGCCCCAGGAACCCCGCCACCCGACCCAGCTCCTCGCCCCACCGCACAGCAGCCTCGGGAGGAGAGAGGCACGGAGTGCGACGGACTGGACATTCAGGAAGACAGAAGCGGGTTGGTTGGGGTTTTTTAACCTACCAGCCGATGGTTTGTGTTGTCAGCGAACAATCCACCCAGAACCGCGGCAGGAGACAAACCCACCCCAGCAGCGTGGCAGAGCCACCCCGTCACCCCGCTCCAGACACCGACACGTCCCTCGGAAGGACGGCGATGCTCCCAGATTCTCCTTCCAGCCTAGGACACCTCCCAAGGACCTACGCCTCTGTCTGCACCACGCTTATGAATAAAACAGATTCTCAGCTGGCAGCACACTCCAGACACTATCCGAAAAGTCAAACTGAGAGCTGGGGACAGCAGAAACACCGGAGACAAGGGACTGAAAGCCAGCAGGCTGTTTCCAACAAGGAGCATCTGTCCAGAACTGGGCAGAGCTTGCTTTCTCAACCCTCTTTGTCAAACACCGTATTTCAGAGCCACTGGAACTGCCATCGCTCCCTGCCCGCTGCCATTAGCACAACCGCTATCACGGAATAATGGCAACCCGCATTTTAGTTTATATTCATTTCCATTCAAATGACCCAAGACAAAACCATCTACACAAAAGAGCCAGTGCCAGCAACTCCCCAAAAGACCTGATTAAATCTGTCACAGCACTTAGCATGTTAAAAATAGATCCTGGGCTTTAACTTTCAGAGGAAAGGAGGGAGGGAGAAGGACTCCAGCTCTGAAAAACACACAGGCACTGATCCATCCTGGATCCTGCGCCCAGCTCGCCCCTTGCAGTCGTTAAACTCATGAGCACAGTTCCGTTAATGGGTTCATAACACCTTTAGATGTCACAAACGACTGGCCAGAGGGACAAGAACAGTCAGCTTGCACCAGGCAGACACTAGCTGCACTTTTACAGGAATTTCTCAAAGTTGATTGTTTCTGTTAAATTATTCCCACAAATACGGCGAGGGTACTGCAAGACCTAGAAACTAAACCTCTACTGCGGGGATTGCGGTGTAACCCCAGCCTCGCTGCCCAGGAGGGATCATGAGCTTACGTGGATCCTTCTTCAACTTTACCTCGGCCCCCCAACTCCTGCTTCATCTCAGTGAACCCAGCCACCACGGGGTAACAGGACATGTATGAACTCAGAGTAACTGGATTCCAGCCCAAAACGCCAAATTCTTTGTGCCTCCTGTTCCTAACGGGATTTCTGGGATGGCAGTAAGCTAGTGCTTTCTCAGGACCCAGTTTGGCAGGAAAGAACATGCACTGGTTTTCTGTTCAGAAGTCTTTACACACAGTAAGATAACCCTGAACACCTATCTGATTTTAAACTATTTTGAAACACGTCCATAAGACGATACAAGATCTGACCCTCAGACAAGCGACACACACCCGAGCAAGGCTCCTACTGCACTAGCAGTCAGCTTCCACATCCGCTTTCAAGTCTAGTTTAAAGCTCCCTTCCACCCTGTAACAGGATTTCAGTATTTAAACAACAGGTTCCAGAGACAGAGAGTTTATATTCTGTAACCTGGATGGCGTGCTCTCAAAAAATAACCCGTAAGCATCAAGTAAGCTGATAAGTTTAAGAAGAAATAAAGAGATGTAGCTACCTCGTTAGTGTTCCAGCGGTGCCTCTCTTTCGGTAAACTTGAACATTTTGGTAGACATTCAAGCAGCTTCTTCGGTAAAAATATTTTTACATGACTGCCATTGCTGTTCCCATGATCATCTGGAAAGAAGAGGAGACACGTGATGTACACATGGGAGCACGGCTGGTTTCCAGCAGCAGACCCAAGCTACGACAAGACTTGGAAACCCACCAGTTCCCTTGTCAAAGAGCAGGCAATTTGTCATTGCAAAGAACAACACGGCTTTCTGTTGAAATTGCACCTTTTTCCAGAAATATAAGTACAGTTTAATTCCTTGTGGTTGCAAAGTCTGAGAAGAGCTTTGATGGATCTGTGCTCAAGGAGCCTGTGCATGTGCTTACCTGTGCCTACTTGAGCTTATTCTTTCCCTCAGTGACAAATTTTACAAGCAACAGCGACAAAACGTTAGAGAAGCTGTGACCACAGAGGTATGACCTGCCAGGAAAGCCATAAATGAAGTTCACACTCGACAGGATTTGCAAGTAAATAAGCACAGAGCCCCAATACCTGCTATAATTTTGTCAAGCTGCAGCAGAAATGCAACTCAAGGTCTATTAGTTCATTTAAAACTAAAAAGCGCTGTACCTGATGAGAAACAGGTTACTTTTCTTTCCACAGCCAGCTCAGAAAGCGAACGTAGCTGCTCAGCAGGAGAGGGAGGCAGAGGGATGGAAATCTTCCTAAGAAAAGGGACCTGGGGGGTCCCAAAAGCAGAACCACTGAAGAAATAAAAAACTGTTCTTTTGTGTTGCTAAAAATGTAGAAGGTGCATTGATTACGCTTATGGAACAAGAGAGACCTAAAAAACCCCGAGAGCCCAACAACAGCCTGCCGCAGTCCCACAAGCATCACCCGGGCTGTGTCACCCCTCCACCACCACCTGAAGGACCGGAGCACCCACGGACACTGCGTGTTTATGGACCAACTCATCCCCCCAGAAAAGGGAACCAGAGCAGCAGGATAAACCATCCCAGCTGCGGCACAGGAGCTTGGTTCTCCTCCCCAGGCCCTCATCCCTGCCTTCCTCCGCTGTTCTCACGCCCTGCACAGCAGATACCGGCCAGGAAGGACCCTCACCCACTGGTGTTACAAAACTGATCTACAGCCGCTTCCCACTTGGAAGTGTACAGAGAAAGGATATTAACTTCTTCCTTTCACACCTCTCATCATTTTATGTCATTAAACAGCTGCCAGCACCATGATAAAACTCCCCTGTAATTACGTACGGTGCAGAGATTTCCCGTGACCTGCAGCAACCGGAGAGAACCATCCCGCAATCAGTCCAGACAGCGGGCGAAGAGCGCAGACCAGCAGCCAGACGGCCCCGGTATTTTTAAAGCTTGATTATACTCTCGGATGTGTCAGGTTCAACAATATACACGCTGTTAAATCAACTACTCGTGCAAGCACAGCAGATGAGTTTACAAGATAAGCAGCGATGTGTATGATAAATGTGAGCTGCTCTGTAATTTATGAGTCCTGGGTGCTCCTGCGTTACTGGAACTCTGCTGTACCGCCGCGTCCGGCTAAATTAACCGGGCTGACGGTCTGGTACTTCCTCCTGGGCGAACGAGCAGTATTGATCCTTGCTGAACTGATAAAGAAATCGGGAAGAAGGTTCTCTCAATTATTTTTCGTATGCCACGCCAGGATTTCTAGCTCGACATTGAATCTATCGGACTCTTTGGCCACATCTTTTTCACAGTCGATGTCCCGCACGTGTGACCGTCACCTTTGTTATTTCCCACCACCCCGGCCGCTCAAAGCTTCACGAACACACACGTCGTGACACTGGGGGTTATCCACAAAGACACCGACCTGCTCGGGGCAAAGACCGGAGCCAGGCAGGGTCCCACCGTGCCGGCAGCCCCCAGCAGTTCCCACCATTCCCAGACCCCCACCCGATTTCACTGGCACCTACTTAATATTCCCCACGTCAATTTCACACCGTTTTCATTCCTCATTCAAAACATTGCATTGCACGATTCAATTCATTAAGGCAGCAAAGTATTTTACAGCACACATTATTGCTTTTATCAGCCAAACTACATCCCCAGCTACATCTCATCAGCTTATTTTCCATGGGCACATTTTAATTGACATTAATTGTATTACTTCCCCTTACCTCCGTATCAGTCAAGTCCTCTATCATTCATTCCATTATTTTGCAGGGCTGGCAGACCTCTAATTATTCAGCTCATTTTATTAACTTTCTTTCACTGTCATCAATTATCAGTATTATTAATCCAGAAAGTGCCCATGGATAACAGATCCCTTCAAAATGTTTTGGTGGAAGTTATCAGAACTTGCTGACTCCAAACCTTCCCGCTCCTGCTGTTAGCATCCCGCACCTCTGGGCTATTGCCGCAAGGGAAGGTCACTTTCACCATGTAACGTGACTACATCTCACCTACGCTTCCCTTCCCTGCACTCAGCAGCGACATTTCTTCATCCCAAGAAATCCCAAGCATGGGAAACAACAACTGCCACCTGCCTGAACCTGAAGGGCTTTTCACTGAAGAATCCTCCAGCCACACGGCCAGAACAACCGTCATGCGACGGGGAGCGGATCCCAAATTCAGTGACCTCTGCAACGAGTCTGACCTTGGAGAAGGATGAAGGTGGCCAGCCAGCGATGGATGAAGAACCAGAAAGTGCCTCGCCCCGAACGATGCACACAGGCTGGCTTTGAACCTGCTTCTCCCCCCGCTGGAATCACTGCGGACTATTCCCACAGGGAGGAAGGTCTGCGCGGGCAGGACGGGGCAGCGGGGCCGGGGAGCGGAGGGCTGCTCGCCCAGCAGCACCAACAACCTCCACTGCGGGATCCAGCATCCTCCGTACGGCATTTGCCACCAGCCATCGCACGGGACCTGCCGTTCGCACCCACAGACCGGCTACCAGAGCTCCCGTTCCTCCAGATGAGCCGTCACTTTGCTGCTCACAGTCCTCACAAACAATCACAACCCTTCCACTGAAACATGCAAATCTCAGGGGAGATGGAGTAAAAAAAAAAAGTGTTTGTCCTTGGGTTGGAATCAAACCCGTCGCTTCTAGTCGCTCCCACTCACCCGGTGAAGTCAGAGGAGCAGGACTCAGCACCCCTCAGCATCTGCATCCAACTCAGAGCAACCGGCACGCTCCAGAGGGAGTGTCTCGCGTTTATTCAGAACTCAAATTCCCTCTGCAGTTAACACAGGAGCTGCGATGTCACAATGCCCATTTGATTTTACTGGGCAAATCCAGGCCAGGTCTGTACGTGAACTTTCCTCCTCGCATTATTTTTGCTATGGGTGCAATGACATTGTGATCTGCAAACCCATCCAGTGTCAATAAAAGTGCTTTTGCAAGCAAAGCTGCCCTTGCACAGGAGGATTTGCCAGGAAAGCTCTATCGACATGGGGTTTTTTTAGTGCAAAGCTGGCCACAGCTCAGAAATGCTTCCCAAGGCACGCACAGCCAACTCTGAAAGCTACAGTAAGGAAGTCAGACACTAAAATACAGCAGCCACAATGCAGCTTGTTAGAATTCAGTAGGAAAAACCCAAATTTAGGTTCCATTAGCAATCGTCAAGGTTACTTATTATCAGACCAGAAACTCATGTAAAATTAAAAAAGTACAACTATTATAAAGTTCATGGAAAGTTCCATATTAATTATACCACATAAACCCTTCGTCATTTTATGGGTTTCTTCATGCTCCTTGCGCTTTATCCTCCCAAGGGACGCAACACGGGCCATAAAACTTTACAGCGCACAACAGCAAATCACACAGTCTGCGCTCGACCCCCTCTCCAAACAATCCCCCTCCCTGCCTCTTTCTTGGCTCTTCAATCTCCCCTGACCCAGGAGCTGAACGCAGATCTGCAGACCAGTTGTGTACCCAGTTTATCAACAGCACGTACCACTGGAGAATGCAGGAAGGGCTGAGGGGGTGCTGACCAGCGGCTGATTTGCACAGTCCTGCACTGGAAATAAATACAAAGGCTAAGGGGATAACACCCCAAACCCGAGTTTCATAAACCCTCCGTGATGGAGCAATAACTTAGGGCTGGCCATCTCCTTAACCACCTCACCAGAGAGCTAAAAGGTGTTTAACTCATGAAAAGGCGCCTTCACACGAAACAAGCAGCTGAAACCCCAGTGCCACCATGAGCTACTGAACCGGGCTGCGAGGGCAGTTGAACTCCTTTTTTAACATCTCTGTATTTCCCACGCACGGACCGGGCTCTGCGAGGGCTGGGGGTATGAAGCCCCCTGAAGTCCCACGTTCTCTCACTTGCTGGCCTGTGGACACAGACAGAAGTGACAAACTCAACCTGGCAGAATGAAACGCAAAGAACTAGACCAGCCCAACAGGACTGCCGTGCCGTTCCCCGCAGTCAGACACCGTTCCTGGCATTTTCCATCGGTAAACAAGCAGCAAGAGAAGCAAAACCAACAGCTTTTGGTCTGTTTTCTAGAAATATTTGGACGATTGCAATTGTAAATCTCTTGGCAACAAAAGCGGATCTCTAACTACCAGCAGAGGGTGGCTCAGAGGAGATACCCGGGTCCAGCCCCCAGCGCCGTGTCCCCGCAGGTCCCACTGGACCAGCCAAGGTGTGCGCCTCCTTCCCCCCGAGGACACCAGCAGCCCCAGGGCGGAGGAGAAGATGCAAGGAGAGAGCAAACAGTTCGGGCAAAGGTTAAAAACCTGAAATAGGAGGAAGGGAAGATGACAGGTAGAGCAGCACACGCGGCAGGAGCGAGGAAAACCAAACGGGATGAGGAGGAAATCACAGCGATGGTGGCAGCAGTACCAAGGACGATCAACACAATAATTTTCTTCCAGTAAGTTACTGAATCTAGCCTAGCTTCTTGAATATTTGTGATAAATACCTTGTTGCTGCGACAAGCTCTACAAACCATTCTAAAACTGTAAAACACACAAATGCATCTAGAACTCCGCTGCTGTGCTTTATCGCCCTGGCTCTCCCCCCAATAACGCGCTACTTGTACGTTATTTTATCCTCTTCACGCAGCAGAAAGTTTCTTGACATTTTATAACCGAATTCAATTTAAACAACACAGTTATGTAAGGCTGCAAATGGTGCATTTTGGGGAAGAGTTGATGGCACAATTCTTCTTAATGAAAGCCTCCGCGCTGGTGGAGAAGGTCGGGTTTACACAATTAGCTATTTATTTCTCATGCTGCACATTTATCACTGCGCTCAGCACCGCGGAGTCTGCTTCCCCCGCCCCACAAAACCCACTCCCCGATTTCACAGGGGGGTCGCGCCCCAGCGGGGGGTTCAAAGCACCCTGCTAACCACTCCAGAGAGGAGAACTCAGAAGGTGCACAAAAGGACCTGAGCACTAGAAGAGTGCCATCACCTCAGCCTTCTCCTGCAGCTCCTGCAGCACAACCTTCACCGTGGGGCTGTCCAGTGACACACGCACAGAACGATGAGACCATTGCTCACTGTCACCAAGAATTAATTTGTTTTAGACTTGTCACCAACTCCTTCATCCCTTGTTTTTCACTAAAATTACAGCAATCTCAACTGCAATGAAGCCAAGGAGAGATGGGTATTAGCGGCCAAGCCCAGCAAAAAGCAGCATTCCCCAAGTACTGAAATTCCCCGCTGGGAGCTGCAGACTGGCAGCCACCAACATTTGTACGTTTTGTTTTACGCCACGGACAGTTTGAGTTTGGAAACCTCCTGGAGAGCTGGCAGGAAAACACCCCAAGCCCCTTGAACCAAGATTCGACAAGAGCAGAAGGAGACCGAGTTCTCCGTTCCCAGCGATACCCAGAGCCGGCTCCCGCTTGCCCAGAGCCGTAAATACTCCCTGGGACAAAGCCGTACCCCCAGGGAGAGGGCAGGCGCTGCACCCCAAAAACTGGGGTTCAGACAGGCACCAGCACCCGCAGGAGTCCTTGCCTTTCAAAATCCATGGGGTTTAAACCAGGGTGAATGCAACACAGGGCTGCAGGGGCACAGGAAGCCACAGACAGTGAAAACAGGACACGAAACGGGAAAAAACTCAAAAGAAAAAACTCATCAAGGTGTGGAAGAGGAAGCCCGGAACCACTGAGGATGCAGGAACCTGCTGGAAGCACTGCATCCTAATTACCCGGCACAACGCACTCCTCCAGCCTCCGTTCCCTCCATGGAAAGGTTTGGGTTTGTTGGGTTTTTTTCCCCTGCAGATATATTTGGTTTATTGAAGCAGAGACAGAAGGGACGCTAAAACCAGGAAGGTGACATTCCAGCTCCCTCTTTCCGAAGGCTGCCTGGCCAGAGAGGCAGGACAGGTCACCCCTTCCTCCTCTGTCAGCGGGTATTCAAGAGACTGCACGCTTGAGAAGAACCCTTTAAAAATACCAGTAACGTTAAGTTAGCAGCAAGTCTTGAAATATTATATTTTTAAAACATTTTTTTAACCTTGTACATATTCCTTTCGCTGTTTCCTGACACAGGAAATGAAATCTGAGAAACCCTCCTACAGAAGCAGCTTTAAAACCCCCCAGAAATAAACCAAAACCCTTAGAGCCGAGACATTTGGGAACATCATTAACAGGAACAGATGTGGAACTGGATTAAAAACCAGAGCTTTAAACAAGCCCCGTGCCTTACATCAGGCATCTTGTGTGTGAAACGGTCACAGCACCAGAAGTACTCAAACAACCTGACCTCACACACGTGTAGTTCCTGCTGCTTGGAAAAAGCGACTCGAGTCCACTCTCTGAAACTGTGCTGCTGGCTCACAGCCTCCGAGCGGGTCTAGAAACTTCAGCAGAAGGCAGTTCACTGCTACCTCTGACAACAGAGATTTTGGTAAAAATCCCAACCCCAGAAATTCGGCAAAAACTCTGGGGCAAGGAGCGGGCTGAGCCGAGGGTCAGGCACTGCCTCTCCCCGGGACAGAGGGACAGCAGCACAGAGAGCACGGCGCAAACCCAATCCACCACGCACGGTAAGCTCAGGTTTGTTCCAGTAATAAAACGTTATGCAACACTTCCGCAGAGAGAAGTAAATATTTGCTGTTTAACAAGAATGTTTTGTTTTCCAAAGGTATGTTGCCCAAACAGTCTCTGGAAGCTCTCACGTCCTTCTGGTCAGTATCAGCAACAAACCCCGAGCAGCTGCCAAAATCCTGAGTTCCAGGGAGAAATCCCACCTCCCGCCCGTCCTGCCCAAACTGACAGATGTAAAACCCAACGACCACCCATCTCCCACCTCGGGGGTGCGACAGAGCCCAGCTCCCGCGCCGGCCACACCGCGTAAATCCACGGGCGCTGCTCTGCTTCAGAGCTTTCCATTTCCCACACCTGCCCGTGAGAGCACCCACACACATGAAGAAAGGTTCTCTATGCACATTCCTCCTGTTCCCAGCTTTTCAAGAACTTTCTAATGTAAAGACAACCCCCCACCCTGACGAAGCTCGGAGCCCGTCCAGCTGCCGAGATGGCAGCTCCAGGGTCCTTCCCCCGCGGTGTGGACACACCAAGCGCAGCAGGAGCGAGAACCACCAACCCGCTGCCACACGGACGTCGAGAGCTGCTCGGTCACCGAGCCCAGCTCCACCCTGCCTGAGGAAACCAGGGAAGGGGGAACTCACCCAAGTTCTCCAAGACGCGGAAATCTCTCCTGCAGCCAGGGAAGAGAGGTGCCAGCCTCACTTCAAACCCCCACGTGCCGCCGAGGTGCTTTTGCTGCTGTCGGGGCACGAGCAGTGGTGACCGAGGCTGGACAGGGAGCCTCCAGCACCGGGCGGCTCTGCAGGGCTGCTGCTGGCCAGGATCGCTTCTCCTGCGACAAGAGGAGATCATTTCTCCTGCACCAGGATCGTTTCTCCTGCACCGCTCCGGGCAGAGGCAGCAGAGCGGCCCCCAGCACAAGCAGCGCTGCTCCAGGCAAATAACCCCCTGGCTGCCATCTACACTGGGAAGGAACAAAGACCTAAAGGGGTTGTGTTCTCTCCTCCAGCCTCTGCACTACTGGGGAAACACTTGTCTGGAACCACGCTTTGAAAGGATTCCCATTTAAGTTTCTGACAGGCGGAGTTTAAGTTTAAGGAATGAATGGTTTCTATCTTGCCTCCTTCAAAATATCCCACAGAACTAGGTCAGCGCGGGGAGCTACTCTGCGCGTTTACTACGAGAACAACCCGAGCTGCCGAGACTGCGCTCCCGCCCCGGCGACGCTGCCCGCGCTCCAGGGGCACACGGCAGAGAACCCGCCACCGACCGGCCCCGGGAAACGCGGGATCACCCCATTGCATGGAGTGCTCCAACGCCGGGCACGGGCATCGCTCCTCCCGCAGCTCGTGTACGGCACTGGGTGACAACAGCCAACACGGCCCATCCCCTCACCGGGAACACGCTCCGAGGGCTCACAACAGCCAACACGGCCCATCTCCCCCATCTCCCCACCCAGAACACGCTCCGAGGGACCACAACAGCCAACACGGCCCATCTCCTCACCGGGAACACGCTCCGCGCGCCCACAACAGCCAACACGGCCCATCTCCTCACCGGGAACACGCTCCGCGCGCCCACAACAGCCAACACGGCCCATCTCCTCACCGGGAACACGCTCCGCGCGCCCACAACAGCCAACACGGCCCATCTCCTCACCGGGAACACGCTCCGCGCGCCCACAACAGCCAACACGGCCCATCTCCTCACCGGGAACACGCTCCGCGCGCCCACAACAGCCAACACGGCCCATCTCCTCACCGGGAACACGCTCCGCGCGCCCACAACAGCCAACACGGCCCATCTCCTCACCGGGAACACGCTCCGCGCGCCCACAACAGCCAACACGGCCCATCTCCTCACCGGGAACACGCTCCGCGCGCCCACAACAGCCAACACGGCCCATCTCCTCACCGGGAACACGCTCCGCGCGCCCACAACAGCCAACACGGCCCATCTCCTCACCGGGAACACGCTCCGCGCGCCCACAACAGCCAACACGGCCCATCTCCTCACCGGGAACACGCTCCGCGCGCCCACAACAGCCAACACGGCCCATCTCCTCACCGGGAACACGCTCCGCGCGCCCACAACAGCCAACACGGCCCATCTCCTCACCGGGAACACGCTCCGCGCGCCCACAACAGCCAACACGGCCCATCTCCTCACCGGGAACACGCTCCGCGCGCCCACAACAGCCAACACGGCCCATCTCCTCACCGGGAACACGCTCCGCGCGCCCACAACAGCCAACACGGCCCATCTCCTCACCGGGAACACGCTCCGCGCGCCCACAACAGCCAACACGGCCCATCTCCTCACCGGGAACACGCTCCGAGGGCACACAACAGCCAGTCACCAACACAAACCATGATAAAAGTTCCATTAAATAACCAGCGTAAAGGTCAAATCACCTCCCAAAGCAAGGAGCACTGCTCTGCACAGCTCTGTAACGGCCTCACGGGAACGAGCAGACTGAAACCGGTGTGTTACGTAGGAAAAATGTCATCATCCGTTAGCTCAGGGAGCCCACAGAGACAACCGAGCGTTAGCGTGCTCTGGGGACGTTTCCATCCACTAAAGAACCAAAACTTCACAGAGCTATAAAGGCAGGATAGATGCTAATTCTCTTCTCATACCCGATAACCAGTTGGCACTTCACTACCTCATTTACCTCAACATGAATTAGCAAAGAACGAACCCAGCGCTTTCCAGACCACAGGAAAGAAAGATCTAATGAATTTGGGAGCATCAAAAAGATTAACAAAGGACGATGCTGACAACACTCATAATCGCCACTACTCCTCAAAATCCACATTTCTGTAGAGCACCGAGAGTTCGCCATCCTGGACGAGGCACAGGCAAAACCCAAACCACAAGCGGCCATGCCCAGGGAGGCTCCGCGGCTGCTCAGTCACGAGAAACAACCCCCAGAAAAGATATTCCCCGAGCGATTCGAGCAGATGGAGGGGGGACAACGACCCGGGTACCCCAAGGACAGGTTTCCTGGTAAAGAGTGCAAACGGGTTAAAAGCGAAAATGCGGGAGACCCAGGAAAAACCCGCAGCCGCCGGTTAAACGCCGATACCTGAGGTTCCCAACTGCAACCGGCCAACCCCGAGCCGCGGTTCTGACATTTTCCCGGTTTTAGTTACGCAACCGGCCAGTGGTGGGACGCACACCGCCCGCCCCCTCCCGCCGCTGGAAGACGGAGGCCCCGACACCCGGTACCGGCCCCGCGCCCCCCACCCTGCCGCGTCCCAACAGCAGCGGGGACGCCCCGGAGCGCGACCGCCCCGTCCGAGCGCCGCGGGCACCGGGGCCGGAGCAGCAGACGGCGGCGGGTCGGGCACCGCGGCGGGCGCGTCCCGGC
>VZTO01013941.1:0-42995 GCA_013400615.1 Syrrhaptes paradoxus
TGGTCAAAACATGGGTGGATCATACGTTTCCAAGTTGCATAAGGACATTTTCTGTTTTGTTGTCTCAAGTAATCACGCCTAACATTGTATCTTCCCTTTTGTTCTCTGGCTGCAGGCAGGTCACTTCTCTGTTGATGCTGTAAGCTCTTCAGAGTAAAGCTGTTCTCTGAACATGAGTTTGTACAGAGCCTACTGCACAAAAGAATCAAGAATCTTTATGGGCCAAACTCAACCCTTTACACCCAAATGTTCTCAATCATTGCCCTCACGGCGAGCACTGTCTATCTCCACTGCTCCTTTTCTCCAGCACCCACAGACTCTGTGCCTGTGCTTTTGAGAGCACTCACAAAGAGAATTTAAATACATTTTTAGAACAGATTAGCTAAAATGCATCGAATATCTGTGTGGACATACTTATTCAGAATTAAAGTAGGCCTAATTCAATTTAACTTACTTCACTTCCAAAGTGAATTAAGGTAGATGTAATTGAGGCTACTTAAATTCTGATTAAGAGTCTTGACATCTGCCGCAAGCGAAGCTCTGTTATCCACAGGGAGTTAATTCACCACCATAAGTGTGGAAACACAACCAACTGCATAGCAGGAAAGCCAGAGAGAAAGGAAATTGTTAGTCCCTGAATTGCAATAACCACCACAGTGTATTTATGCTAAATACATATTTAACTTAGGAGGCAACATTCTTGCATACCAAAATGGGAAACAGACTTACCTTGCTTAGAACAATCCTATAAAACTTTTTCTAACAGAATTATAATTGTGTCAGAATTCCACTGAAGTCGGTTAAGGAAAAAAGATATAAAGTTTCATCATAGTAAGTGCAACAGCAATAAAATTTTCCTTCCTAACTCACAGCTGTGCAAGTGTCCATCTTTATGTGGGCACAGTAACAGCAGAAAATAGTAACATAGGAGATTAGTAGCAAATGTCTTAGAAAATGGCCTCAGTTTACACAATACATCACAGAAAGCCCAGGTGAGCCCTGTTGTGCTCTGGTTCTCCCTATCAATCTGATGGTTAGTACATTTCTTTTCACACGGCTGCAGAATCAGAAAAAGCTCCAGCTCTTGCTGCGTTGATGCTGTTCCAGGCCACAGCCACGAACAACCCTGCTGCTGCTGGCAGGAACAGGCTGTGGATGTCCCGAACAGCCTGGGGCTTGAACTCCGGGTTTGGGGACGACAGCCCTGTACGTGACAGAATTACCTCCTGAGCTGTTGGTGAAGATGCACATGGTAGATATAATTGAAAAAGCTGTTTCTTCATGATCTGATTTTACAATATAGCAAGAGTTCTGTTATGTGAAAAATCAAGGTTTATTAAACTTTATTAATTTATTATTGAGTGCATTCCGTGCCATTATTATGTTGATCTTTTGTGTACAGCAGCAGTTATTTACAACTGACCTGTGAATGTCAACCCTAAAAGCAGTTTTCCAGCTTATCCTTCACTTCCCTACTGACAGCCGCAGCAAAGCAGAGTTGCCGGGTTATTGGCCCAGCCTGGGCTTGGGAACAGCAGCAAGTGCCTGAATAAAGAGTACAGCTCCAAAGCAGCAAGAGGTGCCTGAGAGCCAAACCAGATAGCAATAGCCAAGGGAACAGGTACCTTCTTTAGAGTGTTACACCGTCTAGTAATCCTCCCCAGCTCTCTCCACATGGCTGCAGGTATGTGACGTCCTGGTGATCTTTGGCCAAGGCTTCCATTGTCCAAGCCCCAAGCCGTGCTGTTCCATGTTCATACTGGAGAGGCACGCACAATTCTAGAGATGAATGAGAAGGAAAGCTGTGACCTTTCCATGAAGATATCTAAGACCTCTTCTGGACCAGTCTCAAACCCAGTAATGAACTACTACAGTTCACTTTCTGGTATATATATATATATGTACATTTTTTGTAACTTTATCTTCTAAAACTTTACAAAGTTTGACACTTATTCCTCCTATACACCTCTTACCAACAGTTGCATCATCAGTGGAAATTTCTCCATAGTCTCTAACATTAACAGTGTACATCTTGAGAACATGAGTCAATTAAACAAACAACAAAAAAAAAAANNNAAACAAAAAAAAGCGTTTTGAAATAGAATAGTTTGAATAAGTTTGAAATAGTTTGAAACAGAAATACAGAAAAAAATTGACTAAAATAGTGGGAAAAAAAATTCATGCCTGACACCAAAACATTTCATTCTGAAAATTCCCTTAACAATCAAAATCCTCATTAACACCAAGTGAGAAGAGAGAAAAAGACACTATGTGATATTTCTGAGAAATTGTTGACAAAGAGAGAGGAGGAAAAAAAAAGCAGAAAAAACCACACAAAAAAAATTCAAAAACCCAGAAAGAAGTGAGGAAGGATACTTAGATAAATACGTAAGGGATACAAGACCTTCCTACCTCATCCCCACAACGTTTCAGAGCAAGACTAATAATATGATTTTAATAATACCCGTGTAAGAATCAGTTTTCCTACCTGGAATTTCTTGCCTGACAAAGTGATCAAGGCCAAAGCCTCAGGTGACTCACAGAGAAATAATAATGTGAGAAAAATATAATTTTAATGTCTTCTACCAGAAATGACGACCAGTTGTGCCCTCTATACTGGCGTTATTAGTTCATTACTTCCAGATAATGGGGAAGTAGCTTTGCTGTGTGGTTGTAAGTGAAGTAGACTGGAGTAGTGAGTTCAAAAGTGACAGAAAAAAAAAATAAAATCCAAGAACTCAAGTGAGAAGCTTACTGGAAAAGTGGGGCTGAAGATCTGAATGCAGGAGGTGGATGATTCAGTAATGAATGGAAGGCTCATTTTGACAGCTCGGGCTGCCATCCAAGCTAATTTGTTTCCAAACCTTCAGTTTGCCAACTGAAGTGGCTGAGAAATAATAGGTCCCCAAAAATATTTCTAAGGAAACACAATGCCCATTGTCACCGAAGGAGAAAGAATCTGCACGTTTCAAAGAGGAAAAAGAAATTTGAGATCTGCCAACTTTGGCCAGTTCCAAATGACACAGGAAGGCACAGTTACAATGTAGTGAAAGGAAAGAAGCAGAGTATTGTTAAATAAATTCAAAGTAAAAGTCATCATAAAAAATAGACACAATAAATAGGAGGATGTTTCTTTCACAGAGAGATGATTTTATGGCTGAGCCCATAGGCAAGCAGGCTATGATAAAGAGCCAGAGGCATAGGAAAAATGAAAAAGAAATTGGTAAAGAGAAGCAGCACATAATAAAATGAAAAATAATGAGGCAATCTCTTTGTACTTGACTTGGTCATCCTAGAATTTCATACAAACCAGTTTGGATATTTTATAAACATTAGAGACTTAAAAAACTCCCACACACTTTGTAACTCTCACTAATGTCAACAACAGCAAGGAAGGTCTTCTCATTGTCTCTGGAGGTTGAGCCTGGGCTTCCTTGTCCGTGCAGTCACCCATACGATCTCAGCCAAGACACTTACAACATGTCTACATCAGGCACTACAGAAATACCCAACTCACCAGTGAGGCCACATGGCACAGCAGAGAGTTGTGTTGGTTTAACAGCTTCAGCTGGGAAATGGAAAAGCCATGTTCTGCCCAGGTGCAATACCAGTCCTGCTGAACGGGAGCTGCCTGTCCCTACGTCACGGTTCAAAATACGTTTCTTCGTGTTTACAAAAATGACAGCTCATCTAGAAAATAAAAAAGCAGGAGATTTGATAACATTTTCCAAAAAGTGAAAGTTTTTTTAAAGTAGAACAACCAGATGTTCTCCACTTGAAAAGTTAAGCAGAATAAGAGGTTTTGAAGTGTTGGGAAACCACTTAATGGCTACAAGCAATACCTGCATAGGTTGTATACTCTTTTCCACCACCGACTTTTATGAGGAGGCTAGACATTGTCAGCATATATTAAAAAAATGTATTTTTTTTGTTTTATTTATGAGAACACATTTAAAATTGTTATTATTTGTAAAAATTACAATTTTTTTTTACCTAAGGACACAAAGTTCCAGTTTTATGGAATAGTGGTATCTCACCTGCTTTAAAAAATGCTCGGCAAAATACTGAAGTTACCTGTTAGCCTTCAGCTTAGGTTTTCCTAACATTCAGCAGCTGCAGAACTCACCTTTCTCACACGCTACACACTTGATGCTACAAACACCCTCTCTTTTTACCAGCATCGTGCACAAAAGCAAACTAACATTGTGCTAGGAGACTTGCCAGCCTTTTGCATGATACCATCGCTGTGATGCTCCACCAACACAGGACTGCACAAATGGCTTTCTCAGCCTCCTCACCATCTTCCTGATTTGAAACCTCCTTTTTCTGTAAGGTATGTTCAGCCTGCATTTTTAAATGAATGAATGAAGAACTAAACTACTGTAATTAGTGCACTAGACAGATTTCTAAATCTCAAGTAGTTTCAGATGCACGTTTCACGGTAGATGGTATTGAGGACCACTCCTAACAGATTTATACAGCTGCCTGCCACCTCCATTTCCACTGAGAAAGGAATCTAGTTATTTTTTTCTAATACAATTGGACTACCAGGATACTTAATTAAATGGGCACTTAAAGCTAATGTGTTCCCTCGGGATAAATCTAAATTGCAAAGGGAAGGTATGGCTGCAACTGATGTAGGCAAACCCAGACGAGCTTCCACCTCCTGAGCATCAGTAGCACCAAAGCCACACCTGAGCAGGCTTCATGGCAGACTCTTGTCACTGCACACATGTTCATACAACTGTCTCACCTCTGTGTTTTTTACAGCAGCTAGATTAAAACTGGCTACATCAGAATCAGGGCCAGCATTGGATTCATAAAATATTTGAGAAGATAAAGTATGGAGTCCCTTCCCCTTCCAACCACCCAGTGGACTTCCACCAAACAATTTCAGAGCCTTTGTAACTGCCCTCATGGTTGCCTCTAAAGCCAATAGTGTTTCCATGTGCTCATTTGCAGCACAGGTACGTTTTTAATAAGTATGCACTGTCGGACCTTGTGGTTTTTCATGTCAGTTGTTTTCATGGGTGGTCACCTCTCCACAGCAGAGCCCGAGAGTTTATTCGATACCTTGCAAATTGATTCTTCCTCATGAGAGGGTACTGGCTGGATGCCACTGAAACAGAAATAACCATGTTTTTAGAGGTGAGACTGGTTGTGTTTATTCAATAAGCTGCATCTTTACAATATTCTGTTACTGGATATCCAAGTATTTTAAGAAATTAAACTTTTGACAGAATTCTGAGAAGGCAGGATGTTTTGCTGATAGATGAACAGTATCCTGACACACTTAAACAGATTAATATTTGTGAATTTTGACATAATTACTGATTTCCTCAACAGATTTAAAGTCTAAGTTTATCTTCGTGTTAATCCAATTTCATGCCTAGAACAGAGCAAGCACAACAGAATGTCTTTCGTGACCTTCTGATATCATTAATTATTGCTACATTGGGAGTTACAGCATGGAACAAACAGGTTTTTAAATGGAAATCATTTGTCTCTCAGCAGGGAGACTCAACAGTTTTATTTCCTTCAACACCAAGCTGCATTCAAGTAATCTTGTTTCATGGTGATCCTCCCTCGACAACTTGCAAGTCAGTGGTGAAATCCCATCTATTTTGTCCCTGGATTGGTCAAATATGCTGCCCATAAGGGGAGGCGTCTATTTCCTCTCCTAATTGTGGAGGAAGGGTTTTCTATATGTTAAGGCCACGCTTTCCCCAAGCTGTGGGCATTTGGTCAGGTTTCCTGGTGATTTTCCACAAAAGGAAATCCCCTAACTCATTAAAAAAAAAAATAGATTAATTGACCGGTTCAGTAACAAGCTGCCCCAGGACCCAATAAACTTTACAAAGGGTACATTCCAATTACGACTGGGCTCAGCGTGAACCTGATAAGTAAGCCAGCACAATCTTTCTCTAGCCTTAAGAATTTTTTTTCCTTTTCCCCCATTAATTTAACTCTTTCTCAGCACTTGTGCATTGACCAACTTCTTCTTTTCCCTTCCCTTGTGAACGTTAACCCTACAGAACAACTCCCAGCGACGTGATCTAACAGGTTCAATAAAACCAACCACTGCTCTGCGGTGACTTTCTTTGCACTGCTGTGGCCTTGTAAGAAGGGTCACCTACAGTCCTGCCTTCTTCCACACTTTTGAGTCATAAAATGAATCCAGATCTCAGACCAGGAGAGGGAAGAGTGACAGTGATCTTCCCATAGCAGAAACTTCTAGTGGAGCAACGGGAATCGCTTGCCAGCAGAGTACAGCTACAAGCCTGCCTGCACTGTGTGAGAGGGTCGGGAGGGATGCAGGGTCTTTGGGTAACAAGGATAATTGCAGCAGCAAAAGGAAATAAAAGGCCAACATCAAGTTAGGGAGACAAAGCCAAAAGTTACTGGTTACGAAACAACCGTTGTTTTACATTCTCACATGTTAGTCTGCCCCAGCATTAGACGATACAGACTCATACGATAGAGCACGTAAGACAAGCACTCCTGGCCCTCCTGCACCCATCCCTGCTCTAAGGCACTGTCTAAAGAAGCCTGGTGTTCGCTAACACATACCACAGGTCAGGGGGGAGTAAGCCTGGTTGGCCAAAAAGAAAAGCTCCTAGTTTTAGGTCTTTGCAGTGGTCCCACACCTGAGGCACCAAGCTGCATGCAGATGCAGACCGTGAACTCCACCTCTACCCCCTCTGCCATCAGGAATATTGTGGAAGCTCAGGCTGAGCGTGGGGTTGCCCTCAGGTACAAAAGAAGTCATTTGACCGCTCTGGCAGCATCTGGGTGTGGCTCGAGAAATCATTAGGCACCTCCTCCAGGGATGGGACACAAAGGTCAGGTGGAAGCATCCCATGAACCCCCAGCCTGACCCTGCTGCCACCCAGCCTGGCTCGGGCACCGGACCCAGACTGTTCCACCAGACTGAACGCTACTGACGCAAGACAACCTTTCCTCACAGACGCTTATTTAGAAAGCATTCAACGATTAGCTGACTAGTCACGTAAAGAAAATTTACACACGTGCCTGGTAACTACTGCTGCTTTTAACACAGAAAAATGCACAAAATTTGTACAGAAGACACTTAAAACTGTTTGGACCTACATCTACTCCTGCTCAGGTTTAGAATATCATTTTCATACCTTTATGATGCCTAGCTTTCACTGGATTTCTTATAAGAACAAGAATAGCTGTAATTATTCTTGTCAATCAAAGTTTCTCTGAAGTCCTCGGCTTTACTGTTTCAATAACTCATTTTTACCAGTGGCAAATGTCTTCAACAAACACTAGAGCCTAATTTGCAGTTTGGTTCCCTTGTCATTTTCTGAGTCATCTTGGTGGAATGCTGCGAGGCAAGAGATTAGTTTTAGGACTTTTTTTCATCTTCCCTTTCTTTCCACCTGAGAGCTGTTAAGAAGTTTGGTTTCAATAGCTCAGACACATCCAAGGCATTCTACAGGTACCGAAGGTGCAATGAAATACAAAGTTTATTCTACTTCAGTACAAAGAGAATACCTTATAAACTGCTCCAAAGTCAGCCTTAGCACATGCAGGTGCAGCTGTTATTGGTTTCACTGGAATTACAGTTGCTTACAACTGGTGCTGGATTTAGCCCCTTACAAGTAACCTCCTCAGCATCACACAGAGCTCAACCATGATTGCACACCCATTGGTGTAAATCAGAAGTAATTCTACCAGCGATGCACAAACCTCAGGGTAAATATCAGCCTCCCAAAATAGCTAAGACGGCAAAAATAAACACGAGACACTGCTGATAGATTTATAGGTGACTGTCACTTTCCTCCTCAGATTCTTAATCAAGCGTCACTGAGAGGTGCTAATATAATCAGGGATGAGATATGGATTAATAGGAAGAAAATATCACAACCTCACTCTTACAATAAAAGAGCCTGTACACTGTACTTACCTGCAAACTGCACCATTCTTCTGGTAGCGTGACATTTGCTAAAGCAAAAGCCTGTTGATAATTCTCTGTAGTCCTATAGAGCACTCTGCCATGGCTGCTCTTCAAAAGGCCATATTTATCCCCTGGGAAATATAGCTGTATTAATATGACATTTTGTCACAAATTAATCTTAAACAGGGGTAATATTTTTGACACCGAGTTGAAACTGGAACTAAAAGGCAGTTCAGGTGGTTAAAGTGGCAATATCCTGTAGCAGACTTATATTCCCCGAGATAATACCGTTATGGTGTAAGTACCAGTGTACTGGGATGTACCAAGGGGGAGAACTGTGCAAGTTTTTCTTCATTTTAACAAAAGACGTACAGGATCATTGGCCTCCTACTCTTTTTTACAGCTGGTAGTACAGTAATGTCCACAGATACCAAACATCAGGGTCTGTGGTGCCAGGTGCAGTGCAGAACAACAAACCTTGCGCTCAGAGAAAGCAGCCAAGACAGATAATTAGCACCTCATTCACCATCATGATGGGCTGCACTGCAGAAAAGTAGAGAGGCAGTTTAAAAAAGAATTTAAAAAAAAAAAAACTAATTTCTCATTAAAGCGATTAAAAGTGGCCTGGTCGGGTTTTTAACTGAAGTCCCATGGCACAAGTCAGTTGTGACGAAAAGGATTCTCTGTGATGTGCTCTCTTTCCTGCTGTGGAAGTTCCCAGACTTTGTACAGTTCGTCAATGCCAGGCTAATTAACACAATGTAATCTTGCCATTTACACCCATTTCCCAACTCATTTGCACATAGCTTCCACTGTTGCAGAAATCAGGGTAAATTCATAATTCAGATTTCCAGAGGAGCTGACCCTATTCTACGAAGGAAGCTGTTAACCTTTTCCGTTCCATTCCTCCAAACTGCGTGTTGCTGATGGTCACCGAAGACGACTGGCGGTTTGGTGTACCCAAATATGACCTTACGGGTCCTTCAGCATACATCTCAGCTGTTCTTCACCAATTGCATGTCATTTGCCTTTAATGGGATCATGTTCATTAAGACTGATGTCTCCTCCCTGGCTGTTTAACTCAACTGCCTCCTGAACCTGAAGGCTGCAGGCAGAGGCCATCCAGAAATATTTTTCTTATACGAAAGACTGAAATACCTACACTTCTGATCTGTTTAATATCTATCTTTAAGACGTGATGTGATGTGAAGCCTGCTGACCACTAGCAGTCATTAAAGATCCTATGGCAGTTTTTGCAAGAGCAGAGGGTATTATTAACTCTAGGATCCTGGCCACGTTCCAGTTTGGATAATTACATTCTGTTGCACTAAATTTCCCCCTGCAGCTCCAGTTGGGGAACTTCTGTTCTTCACTTCCTCTTTTAACAACCTGAGCAAAGTGTCGCTCACGCTGAATCGCCAACACGTTCCAGCCCCGAGTTGGGGTACGGGACTCAGCCCAGGGGTACACATTCTGCAAAATGCTCTGGGACTCGTTAGGAAGGAGGTGCACAAGAGGTGACCTGGCAAACCATAAAAACCCAGCTCCAACCTCAGCGATAGTGCAGGTTGATCATAACGCTCACGTGTCGCTGAATTTTATTTCTGGGAAATGTAATCACCGTGGAAGGTCTGGGTGTCTACCAAGGGTGCCCTGAAGCTCCCCAAAGCTGGACAAAGAGGTTTTGCTGGTGAGCATTTTATCAACTGCTCAAGCAAGTGTAAGAATCAGTCCAGCTGAGATCTAAAATTCAGGCTACACCTGAGTAATCACCTGGCTGTACTGAGTGTCCATGAGTTTTTAGGTAACAAATGGATCTTTTGGAAATAGATAGCAAATACAAGTACCCCCAGTTTCCGCACTGGGGAACACCAGGTGATATTGGGTGAGGGAAGGGTTTTTCACTTGAACGAGGAACCAGGTTTGTTTATCCAGCTGAGACGCTTGCTCCCGCTAAGCACTGTTAGCTAAGAATGGAAGGCATCCGTAGCAATGCAGCACGGCATCGTTGGGAGAACATCTTTATGTCCTATAGAGAGAGGGAACATAAAGGGACAATGTAAGAGTGGGAAACATTTCTGTAACTTCGTCAAGAGAGGCAAATCCACCATGTGTTTAAGGGTTAGTTTGATTAATTAGGAAGTCTAAGGCTGGGACTCAGAAATTACAACAGCTAAACAGACCAATTCACTGAACTACTAAAGAAACCTTGAAAATACTATTTCTGTGTTCATTTGAGAGCAAATAGACAAAATTCTCTTCCCTGAATTCCTCCAGCTTAGCATAAGAAAGATGATACACTGTAGATTCTGTTGCTCCAGGCAACTGATGAGGAACCTCTTTGATGTGCTTTGATGAATGCTGGCTTCTTTGATTCGACGATACTTGGTCCCAGCTCCACTTAAAAAAAAATAAATCCTTACTACCACAGGGAAAAACATTAAGGACTCTCGCTTGGAAGACACTTGGGCTTACGCTAAGGGTTCTTATTCAAGATCAGAAAGTTTTGTTGCCTGTATCGTTCTCTCTCCTTTGAGCTGGTCACCTTGACTGCAAACCTGGACACCAGGTATACCTTCCTGGGGTGGCACTTTTCATCTTTTAGAATGACAGAAAAACAGGAGTTAAAGGGACTTCCAGAGATCGTGTAGTTCTCCTTCCCTCCCAAACTACCTGATTGTTTCTCACAGACATTTCTCTGTCTCTGCGATGGAGGTTTTATACTCCTCCAGAGTGATATATTTTGGGATTTGACTCTCCTACCCACTCACACCTTCAGACAAAGAGGTGCTTTCGGGAAACATTAGGTCTCCAGAGAAATACAGACATTTCTGTAGTAAACTGAGGAAGCTGTATAAAAAAAAATATAGAGCAAATCACATCAGTAATGTCTGATTGAAAAATGAAAATGGATTAAATATCCAGCCCAGGTGGAAAGGGATTCAGAGTCAGAACAGCTGCAGCCAGCTAGGATTCCCTGACTATTCCACTGCTTCGGGATTTTATCATTGTTATTTTTACATCCAGAAGTTTTGCATTAATCAGACCAGGTCGCAATACCAAGGTATCTTAGTCTGATGGTCAGTTAACAGTAGAAAAAACAGAGCCAGCAACCAGAAGGAGGAAAAGAGGACCCCCTATTGTGTTTCGTTCATCGGGCAGACATCCTCTAACTCTCAGTCCAAGAAAACTCCCAGTTGTTCCTGAATGAGCTGTTCAGAAGCAGCATATTCCTGAACAGATCAGTACAGCTCATAGACTAAAAGCTATTCTAGAACAAGCCAATGGCATTTTTATACTGCTCTGAGTTAATATCAGTCTACGCTGCAGTGTATCTATTGATAGTGGTTTAAGTTGGGTGGTTTTTTTTGTTTTTTTTTTTAGGAAACGTGAATTCCCATATGTCCTACTTTAGTAGCTTAAAGATTGTAGGAGGTAAAAAAAAAATAGGTCAGTGAAAATAACATTGCAACAAGAAATTAATTGCAAAGTACGTTTAATATGACAGGGGACTACATAAAATCCTATTATATTTCTTCACTATCCTACTCAGTAGTCTGTACTATTGCTACACTCAAAGGCCAGGGCAGTCTCCCAGGGTAAATTGCTACATTAGTTTGACATTTCTGGCTCCAATTAACCTTATATTTGAGCTATTTTCCAAGGGTTTTTTTAAAAAAAATCTGTGATAAGGTTATGTTTTTTCTATTAGAGTTTCAATTGCTTAATGGCCTGTTCCTGATGCCAGTCCCTCTTTAAATACACCCTAAGTAAGAAAATCAAGCCATAGCTTGACAATGTGTTGCCTTTGGCAGCAGGACCAGCCAAAGGTGTTCCAACCTCTCCCTCCTTGCCCTGTCCTCACAGGACAGCACACTATCCTCTCCTTTGCGCCCACTCGACTAAGTGCTACACTGCAATCCAGGAACAATTCTGGCTTCAAAACCTTGCCAAAACCCCTGTCTGATCAAGTCCAGACCGTGAAGGAATCAGGCTTTAAAGTGCAATGGCATGGTACTCCTGGTGTAGTGCCCTGCTGCTGTAAGGGAGGAAGCCTGTTGTATGCCACTCATCCCTAGGCACGCCCTCACATCTGCATCCTAGGGGATCCTGCAGAAACAGCACAAGCTGGATTAGAGAGGTCTTCCATCTGCAAAGAAACCCATCAAGACAAAACAAGATTTTCCTCCTGATCTTTGTATTAGATCAAAATAACATGGAATCAAGCAATGCAAACCATCGTGCCAACAAGCAAAGAGCAGGACTAAGGTCTTGCTTATACCTTAAGCGTGGAGTACAAGCACATTCACTCTGACACTACTTGCAACTACTACCAGCATTTTGAATGCTATCTCCAACTCAGAAGATGCTGCCAAGAACATGCAAAAATTTCTTGAGAACCAATGAACCCTGCCTACAGCTGCAGATCCAGCCAGATCAATATCTCCTGGAGACAAATCAAAAAGAAAGAAGAAGAAATTCAAGCAAGCTTGCTCTGTGGCCGCTTGCCCAAGTAATGTTCAGTGAACAACACTACCAGTGAAATTAGCTTCCTCCCTCTCCACAGACACAAAGGTATATTCATTATTTGAACTTCACCAGAAAGTCATTCCTGGGAATAAGTCTCGGTCTGTAACTTGCTGGCAAGCAGTTCACTTCAAGTATGAAATTTTCAAAACATGAAATTCAATCTATATGACCTACAAGTTTGGCAGAAGAGTCAATTTTAATGCTTTAATCATGATTCTGACATAAACGCTTACATTTATGAATGCAAATTCATTAGGTATGAGCATTTGCCAAAAAAAATATCTTTTCGAAACACTCCCAATGTCAAGTCTGTTTATTTTAATGCTTCCAGAATAGAATTGGGAAGTGAAATATCTTAGATTTTATTTTTATTTTCATATTAATATATTTCAAATGGAAAGAATAATAGCTAGATTTGCAGATCCACCCAGCTCCAGTATTAGGCGAGGGGTAATAATACTGCACAAAGCATCATAGAGACACAACTACAGACGTGCGAGAGCTGAGATATGGTTGGCAAGGAAACCACAATTTACAATAGCCTGGATTTTCATATGCAGAACCCACCGCACTGTAATGTTAATTACGGACAGCAAGGCAACACTCTGCTTCTGAAGTCTCCGCATTGACTATTACATGAGCCAAACTAAGCAAACACCGTGTACTTCACCACCACGCACCACTCTGATAGATCCAACGGAAGCAAATGACAAAATTCTTTGTTCTTCAGCGGACAAAGATAGGGACCTTGGGCCTTATTTTATTTATTTTATTCCATTCTTAATACAATTTACTATCCCAAAATGAAACAGTATAGTAAAATCCATACAATACAGTCCTCTACTTAAAAAACAAACAGATTTTGGAGATGCACAGGGAGAAAATAATCATGGCTAAGATTTTCAAAAGACTGAAGTTAAGTAACTTAATAAGTCCTGGTGTGGTCTTTAAAAGCACAGGAGCTCTTGAAATCACATAACAAAAGTGAGAACACTTATTTAGGTGCCTAAAGAAAGTTCAAGTAGAAGTGAAGTTGTAGTAGCCATCAAAAAATCCCAACACTGAAAGGATACTTCTGATCTACAAAAATCATCCACCTCAACCCTGAAATCTTGGTCAGTATCTTATTAAAATAAAGCATATACATAAATTATTAAACCAGATTAAAGCTGCTATCGAAACCCAAAGCACAAGCGTGACCCGCAGCCTATGTGGGGATGGACAGACTTACAGCAGGCTTCAGGCAGATTTCAGCTCCAGTTGCTCAGAGCAATTGGCTGTTGCTCTCTCCCTTCTCAGGACCTCAGTATCGAAAAGCTCAACTCCAAAATAAATAAGATCCAATCTGGAGAAACCTTTCCAGAATTTAACTCTACACTGGATACTCATAGTGCATTTTGAACCTAGAGGTCTGCGATGCAGATCCTGCTGGTAAATCTAAAGCCACGGGAGATCCTGCCCTCCACGGTGGCTTGCTGTGCCCTGCAGCTAGCCCCTGACCGAGCCAGTGGCTCCAGCCAAGGCACGAGGAGTTTGAGGGGCGTGAACCCCAGCGCTAGCCCCAGAACACCACCCACCCCTCCCCGACCAACAGAGTCGGCCATTATGTAATCTTCTGCCAATTTGCATTGTAAATGCCATCTGAGCACCGCTTTATCCATCTGGAGGTTACCGGCGTTTCATTTATTTATTGTGTTGTCTAAAAATTACCTTTAGAAATAGAAATGCTAATTTGACTGTAAAAAGATTGCATCGATGCAGAGATTCAGACTGGGGGATGCTTTCTACATTCATTAATGCAAAATAAACTGTTCTGGTTTTCAGGAGCTAAGGATCAAGGACTGTCTTTTACATAATTAAAACTCTGAAATTTTAATATTATCTTCCCAGCACAAGATTCAGAATTCAGGAAACACCTCTCTGAGTATTAATTGTGCAGAATAATACGGCTGTCCATCTGTATGATCTCTCCATCCTTTGATGTTTAAATTGATCCTAGTATTCTGGAGACAGCTTCTGCAGAACTGATTTCCTTGGCTTTATTTTAGCTAGGTTCATTCAAAGGGCAAAATATCTAAGCATTCAGCTTTTGACCCTACTAGCAAATATTTAATGTATGAATTAAACTGGACAGGGCTTTGCCAGAAGCTCTCTTCATGTTTTATTTCTGAAGCTATTTTTACCAACATTTAATCGCTTAAATGTAAGGAGATAAAGACATCTCTGACAAACTGTGTTTATTGAGCTAAATGCCATCAAGGAAAGCCCTTTTATTTTTTTATAATGGGTTCAGTGCACTTTGCATCTCTGGCTTTATTCTGAAACACACTGTTACAATCCTAGAGGATGATACAGCAGCTAATGCTACCACTAAATAAATGCACAAGTGGATGGACACAGGAGGCAACTTGACAAAGAGATGGATGGATAAACTGGAAACTGCTTTTAATAGGCTCCCAGGAAATAAAAAGAGTGGTCTACAACCTCCAGTTACTCTCCTGTCCTTTCTGTATATATTTACAAAGGACCATTCTGTAAAAACCATTAGCAAGCAAACAACAGCCGGGCACCTGATTAAAGGTCAAACTAGCAGCAAGGAAACACAAATTAAAAGTGAAAACCCCGACTTCTACTCCCCTTCCCCTGCTCCCACCAACCAGTAGGCATTAGAAACCAGATTGCTGGGAGTGAGCAAAATCCAAAATGTTTTGAATATCCAAATATTTTGGATATTAGTGATGATCTTTCGGACAGTCAGCAGGCAGAGGAGGAGGAGGAGGAGAGGATTTTTAAGGATAGACAAAAGGTGGAGAAGGGCAGCAGCAGAATGGGAGAACGACCAAACTGGGCACCGCCAGCTGGAAAGGGCTTTGGAAAAGAATGTCATCAAGTAATTAGCAGGTGGAAGGGGCCATTAAGGGTCCAAATCAATCTGTCAGGGGCAGCAGGGAGGTATTACCACTGGCTCTTGACTGACCAACACAAGGGGAGGTGCACAGGGTGGTGGGCAGAAACTGCTGCTGCCAAACACCTGCCTCAGGTTTGCATGGGCTGCAGCATGCGCCAGAGGGGCCCGGATGGTCCCTGCACACCCACCACTGCTGCTGCTGCTACATTTGCTCATTTCTGAGCGGAAAACAGACATTCCCAAACTAATTCCGATCCACAAACCACTTTAGTGCAAATAATTAAACATAATAGTCTCTTTGCTTCCCAGCCATCTTGGACCCCAACATGTTTCTTTTCAATTGTTTTTATCAGGACTCGTCATGGCAAAAGGAGCAATACAATNAATCCACAAACCACTTGAGTGCAAGGAATTAAACATAATGGTCCCTTCCTTCCCAGCCATCTTGGACCCCAACTTGTTTCTTTTCAATTGTTTTTATCAGGACTTGTCACAGCAAAAGGAGCAACACAATACAAACAGCAAACGTGAGCTAGACTCATGGGGAGGGCTTTTTGCCCCAAAGAGACAAGGGGAATTTATACCCTCTTCTGATTTCAAGAATACAGCTGTGTCTCTTTCTGAACTACCCACCCTTTGATGTTCAAATCCATTCCCAAGTACTAGACAGAGCACTGCAGAACTGATTTCCTTGTCTTTACTTTTGTGAGGTTCATTCAAAGGTCAAAAATCCAAGTATTCAGCTTTTGACACTAACTAACCCGACGGGGAGAACCCCAGACAGGAAAATTCTCCCTATTGCAAAAAGAAAGAACTGCAAGTGCTGAGCCAACCTTCTCCACCACACGTCCCGCAGGACAGGCTGTTGACAAATTTCCATTTACCGTCAGGGAGAGAGCAGTGCTGTAGCAGGTGGAGCCCTCCACCACTGCCGCCCACCCTGTGGTGCCCCTGCGGAGGCTGATGATAGCGGTGATTTTCGTTATGGGGCAGTGATCTGTAATTTAAGTGGAGACATCCATCATTCAGAAGTCACAGTTGAACAAGCTGCTCAATGATGACCCTGGGGCACTCCCAGCCATGAAACCAGACTCAAACAGCAAGCTGGGGATATAAACGCTCATGTTTAGGGATGAGTGTTTACATCCTGTCTCTGTCTCTCTCTCTCTACTTCTGTTGTTTAATAGATGGGTTGAGATCTCATGTGATGTCCTTCAAGAGTCCAGAAAGAGCTACATGAGTTCCAGCAATCAAAAGAAAAAGGAGACTCTGTTAATAGCCCCCCCCGATGATCCACTCACATTCATCATAAATGGACAAAAAAACAAAAAAATTGTCTCCAAAAATCCAAAGACCAAATATACTGCTTTACTGCACATAGGTGCATTATTCTACTGTTCTGCTTCCTGAAAAACCAGTTCCCAAAAACTATTATTTCAATAGCAACTGCAGAGCTATGCGCTGTCTCCAAGAAAAAGAAAAAAGTGTAGGGGAAAAAGTGAAATCTTTTCCCCAAAGGGCCTCTAAATCCATTTTCAGGCAGGACCCAGCAAGAATACTGAGATTTTTCATGGAGAAGGGCTGGAAGTCAATAAAATTCTGAGAACATTTCAGGGCCAGCACACCATAGGAGGGATATTTGTGAGTAGATGATTGGGCATCTGTATGACTGTCTAGTTACCATGCCCATCTAATTACCTATTGGAAAAATTCTATCCATCATCTCCTGCCTACCTTCAGCGAGAACAATGCTACCGTCCGCTCCAGTTTCCCAGTCAGAGCAGACTGCCAGGAACAGCAGCAATAATGACATCCCCTTCTGTCCTCACAGGAACTGAACGCAGAAATAGAGCTGCTGGGATTCTTCTGCACACTTTTGCCAGCTCTCTTGCCAGTATCTCACTGTAAGACGGACTGGATCCAGAGATGGCTTCATAAAGTGGAGGGGGAAAAAAAAAAACCACAAAAAAACCCCTTATGACCAGATGTGCCCAATAAATGAGAAAAGAAACCCTTTCGCTCATACAGCTATATGAAACTTGCAGCATTGTGCAGGAAATAGCTTTAGCTAAAATCTAAAATAGGACATCAGAACTCTTAGGATTTTGTTCTTGCCACTGATCCTTGTGCAATTCGCTTCCCTCATCCATGCCTTGGTGTCCCTGGTCTAAACGAGGATGACGGTACGTTCCCATGCCTTGGTGGTTTTGTGCGGCTGAACCCTTATTAACATTTGCAAAGCAGATTGGGACCACTGAATGGAAGGCTGAAAAGAATTTTCAAAGCTTTATTACTTAAGAGAAAAATATTGGGGGGGGAAAAATATCCCAGCTAGGAGGAGAAAACTCTGTTCCCCTTCTTGCCGTGGCAGCATTCAGCTCTTTGGGAGCAGTTTAACCCTGCTCCGTGAGGCTGCTCTCTGGCTCAGCTGCCTCTGAACAATCGCGTTCTGCAACCACCTCTTTTCAAACCCATTACCAAAGGTGAGCAATATTTATTGGTTCAAGCAGGGCCAAGGGCTGACATTAAGCAAATTTCAAGGGTTATTTGAAGTTAATTGAGTTTAATCATGTAATGATTTTATAATTAGTCATAGTTCCCAGTCTCGTACTGAAAAAGTCATACTTAAGAATTATTTAAAAGAAAATTAAAGCCAATTTAGAATAAGCAGGAGGAAAGTACATCAGTGATTGGTGGGACTGAGCGAGGGGAGGAGAAGGTGTGCTGGGTAAATGCACTGACTGCTTTAGTGCACTGAGCCTCTGCCTTCAAGTGCAGTGAGCTGAAGTCCCAGCTGGGGACTTGCACTAAGGGTAAGGACGGCAGTAAGTTTCCAAATGTTAGTCATGCCGACTTGGTGGTATTTCTCGCTGGCAATGAGTTGGATGGATCCTGCCCCAGGGGAAAAGAAACTTCAGAGTTTTTCCATGTCACTGGAGCCAGGTCCACCTAGCTGCTTCAAATGCAAAGGCCAGGAAATCGTGTTTATACATTCTAAAGAGATGGACTTGCCAGTGGAAAACTATACTCTTCAGTTATACAGGAGAAGTAAGTCCTACAACATAGTTACTCTAGAACTTCAAGCAGGTGCTTGGACGTTGAATCTGAAATTCAATTTAAAAAAAAAAAGAAAATATTCCTGTGAAAATGGCATGCACAGCAATAAATTACGTGTAAACAAGATCAACACCAATGAGTTCAGCGAAGTTATGACACTAATGCATCATCCATTCTATCCCCAACTCTGCAAGACATTCGGGACACGGGCAAATAGCCACCTGTGGGACACAGCACCTCAGAAAATAAAACTCAGCCTGTGCTTAGGGATAAAGAACCTGCTTAGGCACAGAGGGCTCTCAGCTCACACAGCTCGGTAACACGTACCACTGCTCCTCTCTTCCTGCTAACCCAGGACACCCCTCAGCAGCGTTACGTGGTCTTGAAGAGCTGGGTCACCATGTGACATCAAAACACAGCATGTGAAGGTGGGAGGTTGGTTTACCTGGGCAGCCTCGCAGGGATGCTGGCCGGCTCTGTCGTGTCCTATTGCAGGGTTTCACCGCAGAGTCCACCCTTCGGCGCGGCGTGGAACAGCACCATCACCATGCACCCGTCTTCCCACGCACAGCAGCGCGGCTGTGTTCAGGGCAGCCCCCGGGGACTTTGTGACTTATCTGGATTTAAGAAGCCCTCCTGAAAAGCAGGTAAGTGTTTATAGGTACCAGTTCAGTAAAAATACTTATCACCCTGCACAGAAACATAATTAATGATAAAAGTATAATTGTCCTCATCACCCATTGATAATTCTTCTATAGTTGTCTTGCTTATTTTCAGCAAATTACAGAACTGATGTGTCCCCAGACACTTGGCAATGATGAGCCACAAGAAATACTAGCTGGGGCAATTTTTTTTTCATTTAAATACTCAAATTCTGTGGAAAATTCAGCCAAGGAAAAATAATCAGACAAACAAACAAAAATTCACAGCAAAAATAAAAAAAATTAAGTAGAACACTCTCTAACCACAATGTACTAAAAATTAAATAAATTTGATTTTTCACTTCAGAAATAATATTTTGAAGTGATATCTTCCTAACCGTGTTTACAAATACATACGATAAATATATACATTCCAACTTGAAGCGACTGGTTCTGCTTTTACTAAGGGAGGGAGGATTTCAGTGATAAAACTGTGAGACAAGACTTTCAGAGGAGCCCAGTGAATATCAGTCCTTCATCCTCTTAAGCAAAGGAATATCTTGGAGACGATGTCCTATGTGTGCCGCCGTAGGACCTGAGCAGTTGTAAAGTTTGCCAACGCCGCAGCGTTGGCCCAGGACAGCACTGCTGTTCAAAACACCACAAAGCTGACGCAAAACTTTTGGTCCTTCTTGAGAGAAAGCTCAAGACCAAGAGGAACAAGAGGTCTGTGAGCCAGGACTGCGTTCAGCAAGGGCCACGTGCCCAATGGAGAGCAGATTCAGAGACACTCAACTTTGCGGGTCGTTCTTTCAGAGCAAACCTTCCTCCCAGGACAGCTTCCAAAAGCCTTAGCTCCAGAAGGTGGTGTTTGAAATGAGCCTAACAAAGGCTTCTTTTCATTTTAAACACAATCTTATCCGCAGCATTCTTACCCTCTCCCTACAGCCACAAACAATACCAGTGTATTACTTAATGATATGACTTATTTATTATTTATTTAAATGATTTATGCAGAGCCTATAGCCTTAACAACTATAATGATAACGATTCAAAAACCAGAAGCAACATGAAAAGGAGATGCTTAAATAATTAAAAGCCTCCCTTCTTTCCCGAAAGAGAGCCGAGGAGCAGTGTGTTTTTCTTTCTTGAGGTTTTCAGTTCTCCTACAAGTGAAAGGGCAGAGTGCCATTGGCTAAATGCTGGCTTAGCAAAGGAAAAACAATAAATCAGAAAAACCCATGTTACTGTAGCTCTTGTCTAGCATTTCCCATCCATGCATCTCTCAGAGGAGGGTAAGTACCACAGGACCTGTTTTACAGAAGGTGAAGCTGAGGACAGGGAGGTGATACAAACGGTCCACGGTCACCCAGAAGTTCACGTGCAAAGTTGGGCATAAATCTTCTCTTCCATCTGCTAGACCAGACCTCACCCACTAAGCCATGCTGCTTTCATGTTTTCTCTTCTTGATTTTTTTTCTTTCATGATTTTCTGCCTTTTCAGCATTTATCATGTTTCTTCTTTATGCCCATCTCTCTTCCAGTGCCTCTATCCTCAACTTCAAGCATTCCTCCTCCCCTGGTGGCCTTTCCCTCCAGGTTTACCCCTCCTGGCATTCACTTTTTACCCAATTTTTTCCAAAACAGGTTTTATCCTCTGCAACTAGGCAAATACTTGGCAACTCACAGCACCAGTGGGTAATTGAGCACAGTTGCAAGGGGATTATCATTGAAATGACTGATTTTACACAATGCAGAAAGCTCAAGGCAGCATTGTGCAGAGGGTGCTTTGCAATTTAAACATTGCAAAGAGAGGGAAAATACTTTCAGGTTTCATTTTAAAACTTTCTAAACGCAAAAAATGGAAGCCGATTCCCCAATGGCAAGGCATAAATACACATTGTAAACTCAAATACCAAATGTTTGCCTGGTTCTATTAAGGGGAACAGATGAATTATCAGAATTAGGCTTTACAGAGCAGCTGGAGCAGTAAAAAATAATATAAAATTTTAAAATATGTTCTGGACTACTCTTCAAACAAGCAAAACCACACAGAAGTTCCTTGACATCAGTCTTGGGGGTGCAATGAAAAATTACCAAAGTAGACAGACAAGTATCTCCAAGAGAAAACCCTAAACACTCAAACTTTGAGATCTCAAAGTTTACACCCATGTTGTGGAGCATTCACAAAAACAGCATTGAGAATTCATGGTCCTGACTGCAAATTTCTAAAGCCAAACCCAACAGCTCTCTGATCTAGAGATCCTCTCTTTAACACAAAACTAACTCTTCAGTAAAGAGAGTTTTTGAACTTTTCACTGATTTAATTGGGAATACACCAAAATAAATGCTTACAGACATCTAGAAGTATTTTTTTAAAAAAACATATTCAGGACAGCGGGCTGAGATTTGGTAAACCAGTTCGATATCCAGCTCTGCCACAAGCTTTCTGTGTGACCTTGGAGAAGTCATTTAGGTCTGTGCATCTACATCAGGAAGCTAATCCACCTAGATAATGCAGAGAGAGAGAGACAGGCACCAAAAGAGTGGGGATGCAGACCACCTAAATAATACATAAAGATATTATTTTCTCATACTCTTCATCTCCTCTATTGAGTATTGCTGTTCGATGCTGCATTATCTTTATGGCGTAGACTTTTCTCCCACCCCCAACAGGATTCTGATTTCATATACCATCTTGAAGTATTGTATGAATACAAATAAAAATAAGAATACAAATTCCAAATTGTTATATTTATCTCATCAGAGCTGCTTACATTTAAAAGACGACACTGTCACAGCGAACAGCTCACAAGCAATCTGCAAACTAAAAAGGCAAATAAACGTTTTGTTAAAAGTTATTTGAGGAACAATTCTAAAAACCACAATTGACACAAGCAAACCACAGTCTGCTCAGTGACCCATCGAGAACATACAGAGATATGAAGTTGGAATGAAAAAATTCACGACTTAATCTGCCAAACTATCTTCTTTATTCTCAGAAATAGCAAATAAAGGAAAGCATTTGTGAATAAGAACTATTCAAGCCTGGAAGCAGGTACATTAGATATGGTGGACTGAGAAAGCAGATTCAGTCTGCTGGAGACAGACAGTCGCAACAATTTCCAATGTCAAAGAAAAACCTGGCACCTTGTTAAATATTAATAAGCTGTCGAGGTCAAAATGTTTAGGTCCTCCCAACTCAATCACTTTCATTTCTACTTCTCAGACGCCATTCAATTGGAAATACCCTTTCCTGTCTTGCCCCTCCTCATCCTGCCTTTCTCACCAAGAATCATGCAGAATCAGATGAAAACGGACAGTAAATGAGCTGGTAGCCAAATGATGTTTTCGTCTCCCCTACCTTGGCTGGTATGCATTCTGTTATTTTTAGTGAGGCACAGAAAACTTAAATAAATACAAGAAAAAAGAACAATGAGAAGACTTGGCTTAGCAAATCTCTGCCGCATTTTCTGGAGGTTAGTGTTATTGATTACTGACACCTAAGGGTCTGACACATAATCGATAGACCTCGTGACCCACATATGTGACATGGCCTGTGGGGGCTTTAGAAACAAGAATGAACATGGCAGCTCCATCTGAAGCTTTTCATATAATATTTATTTATTTATTTGCAGGCAAAGCTGTTTCTACTCAAATTACTGTCATGGTGAAAACTGGTGTCAGAGGGGTTTGCTCATTTCTTCTCCCAGTACCTGAAGACTAGAGCAAAAAAATATAACTCTTAGTGAAACAAAAATCTAACTCTATACCAGCAATCAAGGAGCTGAAACTCCCCTTCCCTCCCAAATTTAGTTACTTGCAATGAGAACTAGTCATCTGAAGGAGAAAGAACAGCTTGAATAAGAGAAAGAGGCAGAAAGTGTCTCACCAGCTTACCTTTCTCTTTCTGCAAGGTGCCAGGGTAGCACAGACCAGCGTGGAAAGCAGCAGTGTGACTTCAGAGGACTGGAGGGGCTCTTCTCTGCTGCACAGTCCTCAAAGGTAGGTGGGGAGGAAAGCCTTTGTACGGCACTTTGCACTCCACAATCTTCTCCAGACAAAATTATTTGTTTCATTGTTGTCTTCTCCCAGTACAAACTGGTCACTCAGGATTACCGCTGGGTCTCAAGGAGCTACACCAGATGTGCTCAATTCCTTGAGTGCCACACTGGTTTTAGCCAGGATTTTACACTCCCAGAGCTTCCCTTCTGCTCACAGGTCACCATCGTTGCTGTTTGTGAATGGGTAGTGTCTTCTCTCGACATTGTTCACTTGAGTTCAAGGAGTCTCAGTGCTGAACTCCTACCTATGCATCTTCAAATAAAGCCAAACATCTGAAATTCTCCATATGGAGAATTCCCCATTTTCAGATGTTACTGAAGTTCCTCCTCCCATTTCTCCAGTATACTCCACCAATTACCCATTACCTCAGCAATTTTTCCAGTTTGCTTGGGTTTTTACTGTCTGAGGGGCACTGCTATAAATTACTCATTACATTGTTGTTGGAACGTTTTAAGACCAGCCCATACACACAGGCCACGTGCAGGCTTATGCTGGCACCTAAGACAAACGCAGGCGTGTAACTCCATGAGCACAATGAACAATGAACAAGAACTCACTGTACAGTTAGTGGATCCTGGCTGAAAGAAAGGAAACCAAGGAGAGTTAAACACGGTCATGTGCTCCGAATATTGGTCTGGATGTGCATCTCACCCACATAAATGGGCACCGTCATATAGCGAGGCTGACTCCAAGGCTGAAGATCAAGGCGTAAGTCTTAGTCTAGTCTCCTGTTACTGGAGAGCTCTGCTGTGCAAGGGCCAGATTCTTCATGGCTTTGGAGACCTCAGCATTTAGAGCAGATAGTGTCCTACTACAACCAGGCACCCTGCTCAGTCATGGCAAGTTAATTCTTTCCTGGATGAGCAAACCCATGCCAGAATAACCCAGACTTTTCCACAGGTGAGCAATGGCTTTCGTACAGTGTCTGCCTTTCTACAGCAAGCAATACAGCTTGCTTTCAAGCCAGGCCCCAGGAATCACTCGCTGAGGCTATCTGAGGCCACAGAAGGCATCTTGCTGCCCTCTTCCCTGTAGACGTTTTACCCCATTTCTGTCACGTTGACACTTTCCTGGCATATGCTGAAGGAGAATACTTTCTGACACAAAGCTATGTGGACTTTCAACGCTTCTTCCAAATCCCAAAGAACCAAACTGCTGGAACCAAAGAGTTCCCACTGATAGCAAACAGCCAGGACAGAAGCTCAGATCTCACGGCAATCCTCTCTGACATTAAATGCCCTACAAAAGCACCTAATCTTGAAATATCAGTCAGCAAAAGTCAATTGAGAGCCTGTTGACAAGTCCCTCCACGGTCCTGTTCTCCGTGCCAGCTTCTGCGTAACGCTGGAAAGATTTCTATTCTAATAAATTCTTTGTGAACACGAGCAAAGTTTTTCTTAGGTCAGTGAAGCATGTATTCTCTAGTGCACGGAGTGTACCGCACTGTGTGCTGTAGAGGGGCAAATGCAGCTCAAGACAGAGGTAGACATGAAGAGGGGAGACACACACACCCCACACTCACCTGGTGGCCTTAGATCCACTACAGCTCTACAGTGGTTCCACCCTTTCAACCCTTTCCACTCAAATCCTTCTCTGCACATCTAACTCCAGTGCTTTTCTGCCCTCCCTTAATAAAAACATCGATTCCTGATGCCGGGCAGCTTCACCTCCGTGTCGTGCTCCACTCCAAGCTGGCTGCGTTTAAGGGAGGGTGGCAGGAAGCATTCAGCATTCTTGGTCTGAGAAGTGTTCTGAATCCTTCAGGATAGAGAACACTACACATTTTACCCCTATACATCTTACACAAGCCAACTACCTATTTTTTTTCTCTATTTTTCAATTTCTTGCAAGACACTGTTATTTTATGGAGAGCTGAAAAATACCCATAAGTAAGGCAGAGGCAAATAATAATACCCATTCAGTTCACCACTAGAAATCCTATGAAGATTTTCTTTTTCCACAAGACCCAGCAATATCCTGTAGGAGAAATGGCCTGCTGCTATCATTTCAGAGGTGCAATCTCTTCTTTTTTTTCATCTTTCCTGCTGCAGAAAATTCTTCATCAGCTCCTTGTAAACACTATTTCTGTTTTTACCCCGTTGTGCCGCATGGGGAAACACACTGCTGGGTGCAGGATCTTCCTGGTATCTATTTTACGCCTCCGGGAGTTTTCCAGCAGCCAGCAATAATATAAAAGATTACCATGGACTGTGATGTGACCAATTACAGCAGACAGCAGTTATTTATAGAAAAGTCAGCAGCACTGAAGCTTTAACACCAGCCAGCACAGCTCTCTGCTTCCCATCGCTTAGTGTGTGTGCTAGCATCCTGCAGCACCCTGCGTAGCAAGGAGTTTTAGGCAATTACCTTGGTACCTCACAAAACTGTGGAGACACATGGCATATGCCCACAGGACAATGAAGGAGTAGCACTGTGCATACACCGGGTCTTCGAGCTGCCACAGCATATTTCATTTTCATAAATTGCTGACCCCAGATGTCACTTGCATTCCGAAATCCTTGTCCGCCTCCTCAGCAGCACAGCACGTTAGGGCACAGCACAGTCAATGTGTGTAAGACCCTGTAACACACACCTTTCAGATTCCCAGCTCTTTGCAAAATGTCTCTTCTCATCCTCTCCAAGACCTGCTAGAAGGTCTGTCCAGGTACTACAGTACAGAGGAACACAACATGTTAGCTGTGAACCTTTCTGAGCTTCCCCAATAACGACACAAACTAAACCAGTGGATATAGGTCTCACTCTCGTGATGCAAAGGTGGAAAATCCACCAAAATGCTGGAAAAAAATCACAGTAACCAAGTGGGAGATGTGACTTCCAGGGGTCACATACCGCCTCGTGGAACCCCTGCTACAAGACAGACGATGCTGATGGTCCCTAACACGCCAGTGCCCACTCCCAGAGCTAACGGGCAGGATCGGGGCTGTCTGGGTGCTGCAGTGTGCAACCCAGGCACCTGACACCAGCCACTGAAGGAATCTGGATTCGACATGGAATTTCAAATTACTTTGCTTCTGGAATATTTAATACACTGTGTGAGTGCAAACCCGCTCTTAGAAGCTGAGGGAAAAAGTTCATGGCCCCTTTCTGAGGTGAGCCTCCACAGCAGAGCAGGCTGCAGAACGAAATGCAATATTGCCATCTACTGCCCAGGCGTGAAAACATCCCCTCCTCATCCGACACATGCAGCTGAAGATGAGATCAATGTTTTAGGACAAGGAATCTTTTAATCATAATGAAAATGTGATCTTGGCTGATCCGAGGTCACATTACATTAATACAGTCTTCAAAGCTTTTTTAATAATACAATTAACGATTTCTGCCATACCATTAAGAGAATTAAAGACCAAAAAGCTTAAGGGGTATTGACCTACTCCGTTTCAGTTTCTAAAATCACCTCAAAGCAACATGGACTTGTTTCCTTTTTTTTAGCCTCCCACCCCCCCTTAAACTCCCAGATACATAACTCTTAGATGTGTTGTTCTATTTTGTGTTCATGAATATCAGACTTTCAGCAGAGATTTGGGTAAGCCAGCAGAGGGGATCTCCATTCCGATTAGCTAACCCCTTTTATCTCGTGAACCAATAGGTCAGGCCAGGGCAGCTTGCACTACAGTAAGAAGAAAAACAAAATTAATTAGGAAGGTTGAAACTACAGTTTGATGCAAAAGGAGACTTACTTCCACAAAGGCGCTTTAATTCATCACCCCTCTTTCTCCAAGCCAACAGTCTCATTCTCCTCCTTAACCTACCATCTCACTAAAGCTCATCCATGCCTTTGCAAATGATTTGGAAAGCTTTAACAGCATTTAATAAAGCCCAAAATATATCCTGGCTAATTTTTGCTCACAGTGAGTTCACTCCTCAGCACCAGAAGCCACAGGTACAAATGACATTTCTCAACAAGTGGTGCTTTTAGTTCGCTACTGATTTTAGCCTGAGCATCCCTGGGTTCAGACTGCTCCCTTAGCAACACTGCACAGTGTGGGATGCTGGATCCCACCAAGATCTACCAGCAGGACACGGCAGGGTTCAAACTACCCAGACGCCGTGGCCAGAAAGGCAGGACCGATGGGCACCAATATGGTTGTTGTACAAGTGAGGTCGGCATCAGAAAGCAGCACCACAGTGAGCTTCACCTTGGATGAGCTCCAGCGTTCGGGAAAGGTTTTAGCCAAACTGGCATTATACCTTTATATCAACTAAGTTCTCTTCTGGGGTTGGTTGTTTTCTGCCTTTTTTTCTTGCTTTTCAGGCATTCTATATAAAACCTGGCAGGCCGTGTTTATTTTTCAGTAAGAACAAGTGAATCCAAGGTCAGTCATTCTGAATCGATTGCAGATACTGGCAGGGTTTTGTGAGCGAAAGCAGACTCGTCTGAGGCTCCACGCTACTCCTGGGCAGCATACAAGAGGAGAGAAGCAGAACCACGCCTGTGCATGAAAAATTGCAGATGAAACCAGGGGACTGTGAAAAATCTATAACAACAATAAAGAACAGAACTCAGCCCATGTCATCACCATATGAGCTTATTGTCCTGGGCAGGGGTTCAACCATGGGATTTGGCAAAGATGATTCCTTCTGATCAGTTACACCAATCCACTGCTACAAACATACAGAATAATCTTGCATCAAAGCTGCCAGGGCTGTATTTCCCAGCATTTCTAGGTCCTAAGCAGCAGAATTCTGTCTGCCTCCTGCATTTCTAATACCAGTGACTCTTTCCCTTGGCTAGGACACGCTTGATTGTTTGTCCTGACCCTGCTAAGCGGAGGGGCAAATTATCAGAGTATATGTCCTACCTCCCCTTCAGATCACTTTGCTGGAAAGGGAGGGGACAGGGAATCACCTCTGTCATTGTAATTACGCAGCATCAAAGAGACTGGCTGGTCTGAGACTAAGACACTGCAAGGCTGCGACCAGGCAAAAATACAAAGCCAAAAATCAAGCACTTCTATCGCTTGTAAGTGATGTCAGCTCTGTCTTTGGTAGAAATCTGCCTTCCCTTTCCTCTGTAGGATCGCAGGACCACTCTGCAAGCTTAGGCCTGCAAGTCAAAAGCCAGGCAAGGACAGAGCACAGCATGCTACATCCATCTGTTGGAAGCCAAAGGCTCTCTGAAGCTCTCAGTTTCAATGTGTAGAAAGACATAAGGTCCCTCCCTCCCCTCCCTGGCATGGCAGAGCAGTGTGCTTTGCGATCTGTTTGACAACTCACAAGGATATTACCTATCGAAGTGCCCGTGTCTTTGATGCCTTAACTGTTCAGGCAGGACATGCTAAATATCATCTTGCAGAAACTTCTGATGTCTACAGGGAGCGAGACCCCTTCTTGACCTTTTCTCTTGCTATTTCGCTGGTTTTGTTCTGTGCTTCTCAAGAGCTGCTCCTCCATTCCAGATGCACAAAAGAGGTCAAACTAGCAGAGGTGGCTTGTGCCAAAGGCTTTGGCTTCTACCAAGAGACACTTTAAAAGGAAGATATTTGTGCTTGTGACACAGAGCAAAGAGGTGACAATACGTCTTTCACTCCAATTGATTTACCCACCAACCTTCTACGCAAACAAGGATAAAAGCAGCATTTCAGTCTGTATTACAGCAGATGGGCTCTGCATGCAGCACAAGAGAAATAAGCTTTAAAAAAGACTGAGCCAGCCTCAGGATCTGGAGAGGGTGGGGGAATCAGAAGGTTCTTTTATTTCCTGCATCTTGAAGACAACATTTACCTAAAATGCATCTTAGTTAGGATACTTATCAAAGGCTTGGAGGAGAGGGGACACACCAAGCAAAGAGAAACTTAGAAAATCAGTCAGCCGAACCAATCCTTTTTTGTTTTTTTCTCTTCTCCCTCCCTGGTTCCTTGCAGAAAGCTGGGAGGGGGTTACTGGTTGCAGGTAGGAGGATTGAAGGTATGCTGCACATCTGTATCTTCTAAAAGCAGCGTGAAATTAACGCCATTAAGCTGAGGCCACTCCTGTTGACCAGAGGGCACACATAGCTCCAGAGTGTTTCTCCTCTCATGGTCACTGACCTTTAACATACCACAGTCCGGAGAGGCTGAGCTATCACAAATCAGATGTCAGTGAATGAATACCGACATCCCCAAATATACTCATCATGGTGAATGCAACCTCTGATCTCCTCCCTGAGAATTAAAAAAAAAAAAAAAGTTCAACATCATCTAAGTGTCAGGTGGCTGGGAGAAAAGAATTCTTCCAGATGGAGCTTATTGATCTTCCAAAAAGGGAGCCTTCAGTTTAAATTAAAACCAAAAAGATTTCTTAAAAAAAAAACACCACCAAAAAAACCCCCAACAACCTTCAAGACAGAAAAATTCAATAAAGCAAGGATAAAGTCTAAGGCAAACAGAGAAGATTGAACTGAGACTTTACCATCAAGTTGGATTGCAAGAGGAAACAAATTGAAAAGCAGGCTAATTACAAACTCCTAATTTTGTCTCCTGTGTACTTAAATTTTATTGCATGCTCATCTGTAACAAGAAATACATAAAGGAAGACCTAAGTCAATACCAAACAACTAACTCTAGCTGGATACATTCTTTGTTTATGCAGTTGAGCAATAGAAATTCTATTTGGACATCGTGATTTTGTCTGTTTCTGTAACATTTTTGATATGCAAATACTGAGAAGGATTCAGCCAGGTAATGCAGTTTAAACTGCTCCCTCCCTTCTTTGTCCATAGGAAAGGACACTAAAATGTGTTTTGAACCACCCCTGCACAACTCCAAGTGAACTGCTTGTGTTTTACTGACCTGCCAAGGCTTTCTTTAGGAACATGGGTCAGCTGGACAGAATCAATCCCAATTACGCCAGCTAGGCACTCAGCTATAAGGATGTCACGGAGCCTTTGTTTGGACACAGTCAATGCACAGGTGCTAAGTTAATCTGGTTTTCAGACTAATGTGCTCAGACAAGTTAGTTCTTTTTTCCTACTTTGGCACTTACTTACAAGGCAGTCTATTGGATGGCTCATAAAAACGGAGTAGGAAAGGAAGCAGCTCAGCCTTTAGGGCAAATATAGACCATCCTTGCTTTTCTAATGCTGAGAGTATTAATAGCATATTACATGGCAGCTGCTATTACATGAAAAAAAGAAAAGTGCTCGGTAGTACTCTGAAGCAAAGTATGTAGTGGACAAGAGAAGAGTCAGAAACAGAAAATTAGATGTTGAAGTTATCTCAGCAGAGAACCATGTAGTGCTGGGAAACCATGAAATGCAGCGGGGAAAAGTCTCACCCATGTTTCCTGTTGGCACAAGAGTACGAAGAGACACAATCCGGGTGCAGTCTGCATTTCATGCTGATCTACGACTTCATCTTGGCCTCACAAATACTGAAAACCTCAACCCCAGGCCCACCCAAGATAAACTCCACAGATACAACGAGACTGAACGGCAAACGCAAGACAAGCATTACCACACCCTCGTACTCCTCTCTCGGAACCGGTAACCTTTCTCCGAGGAAGCCAACCAGCCAGTGATGTATTGACATCTTGGGCGCTGTCTCAAGTACCAAGGAGATGACAATGTTACGCTATGTAATGGTGCCATCTCGTGGTAATCATAAAGATGACGCTGGATCGACTACATTTTCCGTACTACACTGCAGCCATTGTGGCCACCAAAGACACCACATTAAACCAGATACCTCTTAATTCCTCCGCGTCGCTCAAGTTTTACAGCGCATGTTCACCGTTAAGACAGCCACAAGCACAAAGGAATCCCGTGATGATTTACAACCCCAGGTCACAGCAGTCGGGAAATGCTAACCCCTGACGGTCAGGATGACTGTAACCAGAACTGGGTCTCTGATGATGTTCAGGCTTCTAAAAGGAATTTGAAAAATTGAAAATCTCTCTGAAAGGATGGGAATAACGAATCAAGGTCTGGAAATTCTGCCTCACAAAGACAGATTCAAAAAACAGTGCTGTGCACTGATGTTACGATGGGACCACAAGGTATCCATCCCCACATCAACATAATCTTGATAGTACCAGAGCCCCAGCTCAGTATTAAACAGAAATCCATCACAGGAGACTAAAACAAAATGAATTCAGACTAAAAAATTCAGGTGCACTTGTAAACATAAAACTTCAGAACAACTTGCCATGAACGTGGCAGATTTCCTACTGCCCAATATCTAAAAATCAGAACTGTCAAATCAAAACAATCTTTCTAAAAAATGGTTTGTTTCAACCAAAACCAAATATTTGTGATACAGCAACCATGTATGAAATTGTCTGGCTTACATTATTGAAACACTGTGACAGATTAATGTAATGAAATTTCTAGCCTGAAATCCATATGTTTTCTTTTCTGGAGAGCGATTCAAATACTTTATCTAGTTGGCACAGACCCACCCAGATCACTGCTAACACTAAACTAATGTCGATGTCTAACATTTTACTGGTAGGCCAGACTTAAGTGTCTGTGCTTATAAGAACAACAGGCACAAATTTCCTTTCAGCGGGTCTGTCATCTCTCTTGCACACACACTTACCTCCTTGTCTCCTAAGCAGAAATACCATCGTGTCAAGCCACAACGACCAGAGTGTAGCTTCAGGAGATTAAAGCCAGGGTTTTGAAAACTTAACTCCAAAAATTGGAATGCTCTTTCAAACCTTTGCCAACTTTTCTAGCACTCTGAAACCATCCTACCCTTGAGTAAAAGCAGATTTGTTTTAAATGAAAGAACTTTCACTGTGAGGAAAAGATGTTTGTGTTGTTGGTTGGTTTGGGGTTCTTTTTTCTTATTATGGTCTATTAGCACAGTGAAGATATTGGATCTGTTTCTGCTTCAGACCCTCTTAGGATTCTTGTGATCTCACTTAGAAGCACTTCAGACTGCCAAGAACAAGTCGCAGGTCCAAGCTTCTAAATTAGTGAGATATCTTAAAGCACTAATATAACAACAACAACAAAAAAAATCAATACTCAGGCTACTTTTTCTGTAAGTCAGTGTTTCTGAAATAATATGGAGCAAGCCTGTGTCTTCCTGCAACCCGTAGCCCAAGAGTTTAGAGCTGTTAAGTCAGACTTCAGAACTCCTGGCTCTGGTTCCCTACTGGATACAGACAGTGAGCAAATGTCTGCATCCTCTGTTTCTGCTCATGTTTCATTTGCCAGGCAGGGCAGATGAACCAAATGTAGAACATCCTTAATTGTCCTAAGTTTTGATTAGAAGGATGATGTGATCACTTTCTTTGATTAGAAAGTACCGAGCCATCTGCTGACACCATCTCATCAAATGCACCTTTGCTTGCTTCTATAATATGCCCAGTTGCCACCATAAGCATTTTTGATGAAAAACTGTTGTTCAGAAAACAAAAGCTAAACATAATCATGGAAGATAATCCTTACACAGAAGAAAGAAGCAACTTTTCTGTGAGAACAGCCAGAAAAGTGGCTGTTAATGCAGACAGTGGATTATTGGATAAAAGAGAGGTGAAACAGAAATTCAATTTGGGGATATTAAAAAAAAAATGTGGTTTTTCCTCTGATTCATTCTGTATCTAGATATAGAATGAATTTAATCAAATCAGGTGTCTGACCACTCCACACACAGTACCTTACCCATCTTCTTTATTCTAGTACAAATTCTTATAGGGCTTCCTGGGGCCTTCTTAGATAAAATTTTCTTGAAAGACTTAAATCAGATGAAACTTCTTAATAGTCCCCACTTGCTGGAACAACTCCAGTCTAACTTACCTTGGCAATTATGATATAGGCTGTTATGTGCAAACTAGACATAAGGCTTGCTAGGCTACTGCAACTCCAGAATCAGCTTTCAGGAGGAGAGATATCATAATTCTCTACCATACTTAGGAGCAACTGGCATTGCAAATCTTCACAAATACTGTATTTAAAGGAGAAAAAAAAGTATGTATTACACCATACATTAAGTAAGAATGTAAGCTGCTGCACAGGAGGAGACAGTTTCTAGCAGTCTTTATAGCACGCCCTTTGCGCCTTGATGAATCAACAACCCGACGATCAAATGATTATAAAGTTAGTCCTAAACGCATTCTCTTTGAGACAAGAGAACCATAGCAACATGATTAAGGCTGGCACACAATTCGGTGTTTTAATTTTCTTGGCAAAAACTTCTAAGTTCCAATTATAGCATTTCTTTTTCTTTTTTTTTTTTTTAAGATGCCTAGAAAGGTCTGATTTTGATGTGTCTCAGGCATATGGTTTACTGAGCAGCTCAACAGGGGAGGAGTTACTTGGACACATGAATAAATGCTATGTTAAATCACGACCTTAAACAAAAACAGGGTGACAGGAAAATGTATGAGCAATTATGCCATACAGGGGGAAAAATGTACATCCCTACAGTTACCTACAATGCCTGCCTACAGGACTGTCTCCCTGGAAATGCTGGATTAGTTTCTGGAAAGAAATAACTACCTCTCCTTGTTCCAAGGCACCCTCTCTTAAGAATTATAAGCTGCTGGATCTATTCAGGTTCATCAAGACCCTACTGCTGTTCACCACTGAGCCTACCTCTTCACAAAGCTTTCTCTGCCACTAGACTAAAGATCTGACCCTTAGGAGTTTCACCTGTAATCATTAATACACTCAAGCTTTAGAAATTCTCCCCTAAAAAAAAAAAAAATTGAACGTAGCAACGGCTTGTGGTGAAAGAACAAAATTTCTTTATCAAGCCATGCCACGAGTGATCTAGTGAAATATGTTATAATTCCAAGTTAATTAAACACAAAACATTAGGAAAGAGCCTACAGGAAATGAAACATGCAATATGTAATCTACACAAAGTTCTACACCCTGAACTTGCACATAACATGATCACAGTGCCTGAACTGAAAGGCAGTTTCCGGCTTGTAGCTCTTCTCTGTGCCAAACTTTTTCTGTGTTAATGGAGTTTGCACGCCATCCGGTCCACCATAGGGTTTAATGCAGATTTTTCTGCTAGAAAAGCTCAAATGAAAGCAATTCAAGATCAATTGTTCTCTTTGAAAGGAAGGTTACAGCTGGCATTCTGATACCAATGTGCGTTGCGGTATCTCTCTTCCATAATGCAGGATGTGGTTTCCATAGAAATATCTTCTTACATCAGTATCTACAAGCCCTCCAATTATTCCCTTTTGGACATCTCGTGCAATCCAATAAAATCTTCTCAGAGCAGGGAAATAACTAGACTCAACTACTACTTAATTACTTGGTGAGAAGAAAAAGAAAAGGACAATTAGGCAACAAAAGTTTTATTTTAAACAAAAGATGGACAACATGTGTCTTGCAAAAAAAATTATATCTTACCTGAAGAAATCTCTCCAGCGTTACAAATTATGAACAGGCAATTACAATTTTTAAGACCACAGTGAGATTTTGCTGATTTTTGAAAGTGCAGTTATGGTATAACTCTAAATTGTTTGGTGGCCTTGTCTCCAAATAAACCCCTAGGGACTGCTCTTTTTCTGATTCCTTTGCATTGCTGAGCATTGCCTGCACCGTGTTCTAAGTAAGTCTTCTTCCTCGGGACCCTGTGAGTTTGGAGTCCCTGCTGCTGTGTCATCCTTTTTTTTTTTTTCTGTGGCATCTCCTGCCACTTTCCCAACACCAGGAATGTATTCACCGCCCTGAAATTAGAACCAAAACAGAGGGAGCACCAAATTATACACAAACAACATAAACAGTGACTTGATGTAAAACGCCTCTGTCAACCAAGGCCACTATAAACACGCAAGGCAAGAAACTCAGCTGCACTGTTTGTATGGAACAGCTTCATTCCTGCTGCTCTGCCCGAGTTCCCAGAAGTGTCAGCATAAAGAAAACTGGGAGTACACAGAGCCTTGATCTGGCTGGGTGGGCTCTGAAGCCATGACCACAGCACATAACGCAAGAGCGTGCACCGCAGGGGCCAGTGCTGTCATAGCTCCCCCAGGAGACCCACGTCTGAAGAAAACAAACTGATTTAATTGTTGTGCGGCCACCAAAATGTGCTGGGGAAACAACCCCTACAGCGCTTTGTTTTGCTTCCACTCGTCTCTCCTTTATTACTTGAAAAAGCTTCATTACTGTGATTTCTTTTCCCAGACACATGTTCCTCTAACTAGGTTTAGGCTTCGTTCAAACCTCTCAGCCTGTTTTAGGGCTCCATCCTGCAAAAAGCTAAGCACAGTCAGATCTGCAGCTCAGTAGTGGGATAAAATAATTAGGACCGTAAAGAGCTTGGCTTATTAATTCTAAAGGTATCACAGTCAAGCCCCTGTATAGGCACAGGGAAAAAAAAAATCACAGTTCAGGTCAGAAAGCTGCTGGATATGTGTACCTTAGAATTCACTGTCTGCCAGCTTGGTTACAGTGCCCTTATCTCAGTAAGAATGAAAATAAAACATTTAGCAAAAACTGTCCTGTATTCTTTAGCCTCTCAAGCTACTATACCTATATAAATTAGCTATATGAATCAATGATATGTGGTTGTATATGTATTACATAGCCATGATTAGCTATATAGACCTATGGGTCAGCAGTAAGGAAACACCTATAGTTGTCTGTGATGGCCTCTCGTATTTAAACCTCACTCCTTCACTAAAAAGGGAGAAGGCCAGCAATGAAAAAGAAAGGCATAATAGCAAATTAGTCCCTGTATCCTACTCATCAGGACCACATCTGATTGCCTGGGTTTGCTGGTTTGAAAGCCCGTTTCAGCCTCTGCAGAAATGGGGCAAAACTGTTTGCCCCAGAAAGAGATTAAAAGGGAAAAAAAAATGCTAGATTTCCATGGCAATTTTCATTTAAAAAACAGAGCAGAAAAAGCCACCTGAATGCTACCTTCAACCCCTTCTGCCTTGCTTTTGTTAATTAACCAAACCAGGGTGCCCAATGACACTAACTCAAAAGCCGAAGGTGAACAACTATCCTAGAAAGAAAACATCTCTGGGTCCTTCTTAGCTTGAAAGTTCTGATAAATAGATAATCCACCCACCTCCTACACCAAGAAAACCCATATCACTCCCTCCCTTTCAGAAAATGCAGATACTTTGATCAATTCAGACAAAGGATTATAAGCAATCATTTGAGATTGATTTGAATTCTAGCTCAGTCTGCTTGTTTCTTGCATTAGCTTTTCATTTACATGTTTTATGTACATTACTAAACTACTTCAAACCAGCTCAATAATTCACTGCCTGGTAGATTTAGCAACTAGGAACAAATCATGTTAAATGATTTCTGTTCCTCCAATCAGCCCCAGACGAGAAATGTCACTATGTTCCTGTTACTAAGCCTGCCTGCTGTAAATAGATCTCTCCATTTTTCAAACAATAAGAATTAATTCAGAATGAATGATTGCAGCTATGCGTGACAACATACTAAAGAGCTTTAGTTTTACAGATATATGTACACATGCAGATAGAAATATATGTGTGTATATGTGTCTAGGTACCTGGGCACATCCAAATTAAAGTATCAGTTGCAGTAAACAGGGTGCTGCAGTTTAGCTGTACTGCCACTAGATGCAGCCACATAACCTTGCAAAATTTAATACTCTGACCTCAGGGTTACAGAACCCTTTTTTGGAATATCTATGCTTGCAGAATTCTTCCTACAACATTAATCGTATTCAATCCTGAGTGCTGGGGGAGAAAAATGTAATAAGAACAGAATTTTCAATTTTTCTCCTCAATAATTTTGTTCCAAATCATGGCACTGCAAATGTTGACGGGGATCTAACAAATCAGAGCAGAATGAGACTTGTCTATTTGCATGGTTGTTGCCATAGATCCAGATTGGAGCTGACAATATTGAATTACATCGTGTTTTGCTTTCTACATAACAGATCAAGTTGGAATGAAGCACTATGTTCCCAAGTGACTCCCTCAGGATGTAAATGTCTGTGCATGTACGGAACAGGTAAACGTACAACGCCAGTGGTTTCCATTCTATGCCACATCATTTTCCTTTCTGTGTCCCTATACCACAACTCTGGAAACACACTCTTCTCTTTACACGTACGGCAAGCAGCACACTAGGTCAGATGATGAAGGATTCCTGCACTCAGAAAATGTTTCTGCTTTATCTACTCTGAATAGATAGTGTGAAGCCCTGGAAAATTCTCTTGTTATTCCCACACCAGCTATCAGACAGAGCTATGCAGGAGTAACACTGCCTTTAGAATGAAGCAAAACCAGGGAACCTCTCCCCTAGTTTTAGCAGACGTTATCTGTCCTGTACTCTCCCTTGGTATTTCCTTGGGTGCACAATATGCACAGCACTGGGATATACAGGCACAAGCAGTACACAACTAGATTCCATAAGTAAAACAGATATAATAAACGTACTGCACACTGTTTTAAATACTATTTTTTATAGTGGGCTGATTTTCTACCGAAGATGGATGAAATAAAGCCTGTTCAGCACATTCAGTGTAAAGGAAAGTGATGCTCAGTGAGCTGCTGTGCACCAGAGTGGAGAATATAATTTAAAAAGCAGATTTCTATTATATATGTTAGTGCCAAATTAACTTGCTTCTGCTTCCTTCCACTGTAAAGATCACATTGCAATTCACAATCTATACAAATATATATAACACACACACAGAGCCCCCATTTCTGGTTTATACTTTCCCTCCTTCCTCTTTCTGTTGATAGGAGATGTCTCATTTATGGACAGAGCTGGCCAAGGCAGTTCCCAGGCCTCATATATATTTTTTTACTGACAGCCACTCTGGTAGAATTATATTTACCCATGTTTTGTGTCATTTCTTTCTGTTTGTTTTTTTCTTTTTTTTAGAAGATGGCAAAAAGGAGAAAGAAAAAAGAAAGTATACTCTCCTCTAGGCTCCACTTTCTGTTTGCTGATCTGATCATATTCTCTTCAACTGCCATTAATAAACTGAACTGAGCAAGATGGATTAAAGGAAAGAGCATCACCAGTTTTTGTTGGTTTAAAGCATGAGGAACATCAATATAATGGCTTCAGAGGAACCCTGCCTAGGGCTAAATTCTGACTTAACTCTCCTGTGGGGTGCTGCAGACAAGATGAAACACAATGTCTCAACTGAAGGTCCCCAAGCCAGTACAAAGCAGGATAGATGTGGGAAGGCATGGGAGCAATTTGCTCTGCAGCACTCCTTGCTGCACTTCCAGAAAGACACAATGTGTGCCCTTCTCCTAGAACCTAACGCTTATCACAGCTTGTGTGCCTGCAGCAGAGGGGCCTGTCTAGATCCCCAAGGCAGCTGAACAGATTACAACAACAAGATCCCCATATGAACTGTCAAAAGGTTTCCCTACTCTGTTGCTATCTTTTATGAAGTAAGCAGAAAGCGCTCCCAGCAAGAAGGATTTACCCTGTAGGAGAGTTCTTTGAATCTTCCAAAAGCCATAATGAAAATGTTTGTTTCCATCCAAGAATGGTATTGGCAGCAAATTGAAGGTAATTAAACACATTGCCCATTGGCCATACAAATTTCTTCTGTGTAATAAATTCAGAGAAACAACTCCCCCCTCTATAACCCAGACATTGTGTTGTGCAACAGGAATTTTTTGGGCTAACTTCTACCCTGCTGTAAGTGCACTGCAATGGGAGTTATAGCCACTTGATGCCAAGACTGTGCTTTGTTCAGTATCTCTCCGATGCTCTGTAGTTCAATTTCATTACCTCATAATTTCTAAGAATTGTCCAGTTTACTGGGAAAAGACCAGTGACTTGGACTGCACGCTTAGTAGTTTCTCCATGAGCAAACAACAGAGAAACCACCTATTACCACTACCTAACCCTTGATTTTATGTCTTATCTTTAGATAACTAACATGGCCAAGTTCACACTGTTTATTTTAACTCACTTCCTGAAGGTGACGATTCCATCTGAATTTTTAACCAGATATTCACTCGCTGGCTCCAGTCTCCTGGTACTTCCACCTCCCACAGTCGCTTCTGCTCCTTGGGATAAGTCTGCAAGAATTTCTGGCAAACTGAATAGGAGAAACCAAAGGGTAAAAGCATGAATGAGTGAAAAGTACAGTGGAAGAGGGAGTGTATTCTATCCTTTGGAATATCTTTTCTCTTCTTTGGAAATCTTTTCTTCTCTCTTCCCGTCTTTTTTTTTTTCTTTTAGTTGAGGCTTTTAGGAAAAGTCTATGTGGAATGACCTAAACAGGCAGAAGTGAATCCTGTCCATCTGCTTCAGTCTGGATTACTTCCTCACAAGCACAGAAATACAGGACTGGAAATGACTTTCTGAAACACCTTCTTTTGGCACTGCATCACAGAACTACCTCCAGACACTTCGCAGGTTTCAGACTAACAGCAATGCAGGTTTTTCCATCCTCACTACTCTGCAATGGAAGATGTTTTAGCATCATCCAGCTTTAACCATTGAGAACGCTACTCTAATTTCTATTGATAAATAAAACCTTTGTATCAGTTTGTTCCTGGGCCAATACCACCCTCCGTTTTACTACTGCTACCCTGAACTCCATTGCTGGGCTTCATTCACTTCTTTGGGTGCGGAAAACAGGAAATAGGAAGAACTAACACAGGAATAACAGGAGGGCCTGCGTCATACGTACGATCACCTTTAGAAATCATATTTCCATGGATTCCTATCACTGTTAGTATACACTGAACATTAATATAATTTGGATAAACAATCAAATTTAGGTTTGATTATGTTATCGAACTGACATCTGTCTTATTTAGAGGTTTCTTTAGGATGTCTGCAGAACCTAGAGGAGGCATATGTTATAGGACAAACAGTTAAAAAAATTTAGTGGGGATTTTTGAACTTTCCTTAACCACCGTTCTGTCAGTTCCAACTGTACTAAGACAGCAATCTGTGAACACAATTTTCATGCTCTCCTCTGTCCCTTGCAGTTCATTGTAGTACAGAAGGGGTAATTTATCTTCAACATTCAGTTGAGTTTAATAATGGGATGTCAAAACAAAAACCCTAATTCTGGTATGTAAACTTTTGCCTTACAGTAACATGTAGATTGCTGTCATTAATTTTATCCAAAGATATCCAAACTACATTAATCATTTCAATAAAAGCTACTGAAAGTAACATATATACCAAAATAGAGATATCTGCTAAATGGCTTTTTACTCCCTTCTATGCCTCTATAGCACATTAAACAACGTGCTAGTGAGAACCGTGCACATTTAGTAAAGAAATTTAGAGTAAAAGGTTGCATTCTTTCATCAAAGTATGAGATTGTGGTTCCAATGAAATGAAAAACAGGCAGTGAGAAGATCTATAACTACTCAGTGATCTTTTTAAAGTGCCAAATGTTCAAAGACAGTCAATACGAAACAAGTACTGATGTGACTGGATAAAGGACCAGAGCCTAGGTATATGGCTTATTAAATCTGATTTCTTACAAATACAGTATCTACAAGAGCATTATGTGCATAGCGTAGGCTTGACAACATCTTATGATTCTTTTCCTTCTGGTGTCAAATAAAATGGGAAAGTCACTGTCTAGGGCAATGACATCATTCTATTTCTAAGAGTGAGATAAGACTGCAAATTGTCAAACAGGCAGCATGGGTTTTATGCATCTCACTGTCTTACATAAATATTGGCCTACCTTTCTGCAGGAAATTCCAGATGTCTCAAGAAAAGTAACCAGTTGCACACTAATAACAGTACAGTTCAGACAAGTGCACTGAACTCTCACACAGTTAAGAAAATCTTACCAAGACCATATTGAAATCTATACATTATACATGACCCTTACCTAACGTTTCCACATCAAATGATTTACCTTGATACATGGCAGCAGAAATAGGGCAGCTGATCCCCAAGGCATCCTCAGCAAGGAAAGACTGACAGAAATCATGCAGCATTTTCATCCCTAGGCCACCTCTTCTGTATTTTCTCCGGACGAATATAGTATCCAAAACTGGCAGCAAGTAACACTGACTGGTTGTACCATCGCATAGGCTCCCTGAAAGCAAACAGTAAAAAATACATTAATTTGAAAACAAAATTGGTATTGCTGCACCAGCTAACTGCTGTGTGATTCTAGCTGCAAATACTACCCTGATACCTTTCCACATGCTGTGAGGATGACCTCAACTGAAGTGCATTCGCACAGACAGTGAAACACTTTCCAGGAGGAAGATTTGTGCCATCAAACTGAGAGGACATGCTTAACGTGTGGTTAACAGGTCTCACCATAGTATTTTGCAGACTTCAATTCTTCATAATCAGACCATCTAGGTACACAAGCAACATACACAGGAAAATTCCCTGAAAAGATATAACTCGGCCATAGCCAGAGTCATAAATATTCCAAATGTAATCTCAGGATATTCCTTTAGCTTTTAGCTATTCTGGTCAATCACCCCACAAACTCTTTTTATGAGTTCCTCTGAACCACACAACACAGTATGATCTAAATGTTCAGAAGGTCTACGCTGCCTGATGCAGCTGGACAGCAGAGAAGGATCCCAGAGAAAATTCCCAATACTGTTTAAGCTGACAATTTCATAATGACTGCAGGGAGAGAAGAGAGGCTCTCTTGGCCTCTGCATACGTTGCTGTTGTGCTTCCCCCAATGGTATGATAATACTCTGAAGTATGAAACTTGGCTGGCTCCATCATTTACACCTTCCTTCTGACTTTTACTGGTCAGAAAGTTAAACAACCCTTTTATTGCATATTCAGTCTTTGATCTCCTAGTTCAGTACATGCCATAGACAACGGCACAAAAGAATACTTCTTGCTTTCAGTTGCTGTTACCTGTCAAAACATACCCAAGCATCATCTTCAAAACTTTGTTGGTAAGAGAATCATACAGAAAGTAAGCATTGGGGTTGCTCCACCTGAAACTGGAAACAGATCCCTAACTGCTCACGCTCACAGTAATTCTGGGACAGAGGAAGGGAAGTAACTCCCTCAGAAAAGAGAGCAGAAGCCAGGCAGCCCCAACAACCCAGCACATACTAGGGAGGCAGATGAATTCCCAAAGAGGAAGAACCATGTCTGAGAAAGCACCGAGTAGAATCCAAGCAGCAGCTAAACTCATGGCAGCAACTTAGGTTCAGCCTTACACTGCAGCACACCAAAGTCACCCCTCTGTAGGAAGACGAGTACAGATGTTAATTAAGGCGTTTGGGTATAAAGCCATAAACAACTGAGTGTTTTAAGGAAGCATTGTAAGTGCTCCTTTGTAAGTCACTTGATTTCTTCTGAGTGGTAATTTATCACGCAAGTACGTGCTTCCAGTCCATCACTTGAACTACTGCTATCAGTGTTAAACCAGGGTTTCCACTCAGGAACAGACAGTCCTTGCTAATAAACATATTAAATCAGTCACTTTAAATCACAGGGACATGTGTGGACAAAGTACAGACTCAAATATAAGCCTCCAAACTATTAAAACTCAGTTTCCAGTGAAAACTGTCAAAAAAAAAAGAGAGAACCAAGGGAGTTATTTTGCAGTCACGTATGGTAAACTCAAGCTGGAGTCAAGAGAAAGTTGATTAAGAACAGACATTCAGGGTCCAAAATTTTAATGTTCACCCTAAAGAACTTAATGTCCTACTGCAGGAGGTACATCAGCGATTCACTGTACAACTTCCACACAGTGCAGAATACCATAAAACCAGAACCTCAAACTACCTGACAGCATCAGCATTCAGTCCTGAAGTGAATGACCAACATCAGTTCACTAAATACCTACATAGGATCGGGTCACCATAGAAACATCTTGCTTACTCATTTTCATTTTTAGAAAATATTTGTAAAAATTTTATGCTGCTTCTATCCAGGTACACGGCAGTNCCTTGAGTTGGTGTCTAGCACCTCTTGCAGATAGTTGCCAGGCCTGACTTTGACTACTCTCTTTTCTAGGATGCCAGTTCAG